>AWUE01022544.1:0-17349 GCA_001974825.2 Corchorus olitorius | reverse complement strand
GTATTAATCTTGAAAAAGGTACCATAACATTTAAGGTGTTGAATGAGAAAATTACTTTTAGTATTTTTGATGATTCAGAATATCCAATCTTTGGAACTTGTTCTTGTTCTTGCATTGATTCTAGTGACAATTTGGTTACTAATGATTTTGAGAAAACTTCTAGTTTGGATTCTTGTGTTAAGGTACTAACAAGTGCAGGCTAAGATGAATCTATTGGAGAGGGAGATAAGACAAGTGTTTCACCACTTTATAATTGTTCATTCTTTGAGCTTAATGACCAAGTACAACAAGAAAATTTTGGACAAAATTGCTTGATACCAGCTCCTCCTTTCAATAAGCCTCTTGATCTTGAACCCAATTCTTTTTCTTCTTATTTGGATTATGATTTTATTGGAACTAATCAACCAAATCCGTCTTGCTTGTCTGAATTTGTAGGTGAGAAAAAACATTTTCTAGGAGAAAATGTTTATGACAAAGCTCAAACTTATAAAGATGAAATTGGATGGTGGTCTCCCAACCACTATTCACCCTATGGCTACGTCGAAAATATGAATGAGTTGCTCTATGATGATAATTGTTATTCGAGAAGTGCAAACTCTCGATTTTGGGATCCTGGAGAGTAGCAACATAGCTCCATCGAGTCATCGACGTTAAACAAAAGCGCTTGTTGGGAGGCAACCCAACATCTAACTTATTTTTATTTTAGTTTTTATGTTTTCTTTTAATTTAATTCTACTAACAATTTTACTTTCTTTTGTTTTGTAGCTATAATTGCATGAGTGGAGTCAACACCTTCACATCACCTTAACATGGACATAGGGGAGTTTCCTTTACTCTCTTTTAGACTTTATGTTATCTTTTTATGATACAGTTTCATGTTTAAGTGTGGGGGAGGGTGTTTGTTGCATTTATAATTTTCTTAAATTTTTATTTTCTCTCAACATTGAGGGCAATGTTGTTCTAAGTGCGGGGGAGAGGGTAAAAAAAAATTGCATTGTTGCATTTTTGTTTATGTTTGCATATTTTTCATTTTCTTTTTGTTTGCATGTATTGGATTTGCATTAAGGCATATGTTAGGAGTTCCTATTCCAAATTTTCAAAATTTATTTTTGGTTTTGGCTAAGAATTTCTAGAGTTGGATATTATCAATTGAGTCATTATTTTAACTACTTTTATAAATGGTTACCAAAGTTTGTCAAATGAAGATGATTCTTGTCAATTTGGTACAAAATTTAGTTTTTGCTACTTCTAAAACTTGTGTCGAATCTCTTCGAGACTAACTGGATTGTGGCATGATTGGTTTGGAATGTATATGTATTGTGTATGGGGATGACTAAGGCGTTTGTTTGGACCGTTAGTGCCTTAGGATGCCTACCCTTTTTACATTGTCACTATAGTAACCCCTTTGTTGCCTAATTGAATATATTTAGCCTTTTTCTTTGTTTAACCACATTATCCCAAAGAACCTTGAGCCCGAAAAACAAGTTTTACCCTTATTCATGAATTAGTAAGAGCATAACTTGTTGATTTTTAGTTCTAATGGATGGTGGAAGGCTAAAATTCTTGAGCCTTATTGTTGATTTCAATTCTTAGTGCTTAATGATCTTTTTATTGTTGATGAAGAAAGATTGAGATCAAGATAAGTGTGGGGAAAATTAGTGGGATGTGAAAGTGACATGGTGGATAGTGAAGTGTCTAAAATAATTGTTGAAAGTGAGTTGTTTCCAAATAAAAGGGGAGAAGAGATGTCTAAGACATTGTCCCTCTGGAAAATGAAAAAAAAAAAAAGAGTGAAAAATGGAACACTCCCAAAGAAATTGGCACTGGTTGTTCTTGAAAGATAGGAAATTTTGTAGAATTAGTGGAGTTATGAGTTATGCTCTACTAAATTCTTGAATACTTTGATTTTCCGTATCCTTTCTTTCTTAACTCACTGTCCCTTTGCCCCATTACAATCCTCATAAAGACCTTTCGACTCATACACATGCATATATATTTGGTTAGTGGCTTGATATGGTTGTAGTGGGGATGTAGATCAGATACAAGCCTATGTTAAGTAGCTCTTAAAAAATTGTTTTCTTCTTGCTCTTTTGAGGCAGATGATTTGGATGATGAACTAACCATTTGTGCTTTACTTTTGCTAGATAATGACTTGTTTTGAGAAGTATCCAACCCTTTGAACTTTGCAGCCTACTTTACTTAAATTAGTTTTTGAAAATTATTCTTAAATTGTTTTTGGAACTAACTTTCATATGTAGTAATGTTTGTGGGTATCGATAAACCCTCAGGAGACTATAACTCCTCCACTATGTTCACATAGGGGTTTAAAGGCTTGCGTCACGTGTTAAGTGCCGCCGTACACCTACGAAAGTGGAATCAATATCATGTTTTAGATTTAGTTTTAGTTTAGCTTGCTAAGGGACTAGCAAGAACTTAGTGTGGAGGAATTTGATAAGTCCATATGTTTACATAATTATTGGTGCTATTTTTGGTGCTTTTTATTAGTTATTTTGATTATTTGATACTTAATTTCCTTTGGTTTTGTTCCATAGGCTAAATTGGAGATTTAACGAAGAAAAGGGACCAAATTGAAGGAAAATAGAAGTTGGAAGCACCAAGGAGAAGTTTAGCCAAAATGTTTGGAAGATTGAAATTAACGCATAGAAATTGGGCTGGGATCGCCCGTGCGCGGCTTGGCAAGCTTCAATGTTGACGCGTAAACAGCCTAAGACAAGCCGCGCGCGGGTGAGCGACCTGCACCCAATTTTGACTAGTTTTTCTCCTATTTTTTATGGGATTTCACCTATTTTCAACCAATAATTATTTTCTACGAATTTTGGGCCAATTAAAGTTAGATTCCACTTATTTATGGTCCCTTTAGGATTTATTAATTATTTGTAATCTTTATTTTATTTTTCCTATTTCTTTTAGGTTTAGAATTTTAACCCCTATATAAAGGGAGGCTTTGTACTTAGAATAACACACACACACACACACAATTTTGGAGACAATTCTTTTCCACTTTCTTGAAGACAACTTTAGGGAGTTTTTTTTTCCTCTCTCATGTTCTTTATTTATTTTATAATAGTTTATGTTTTTATTTTCATGAGCATGAGTAGCTAAATCCCTAATTAGGGTTTTACGTGTAGCCAATTGGGGATTAATATTTAATTTTATGTTTTGAATTGATCTTTTTAAGTTGGATTTGTTTTTCTTATTCTTCATACAAATTATATGTCTGGCTATCATATAGTTTATCTTAGGGATTGTGTCATGTACTGACGGGTGAACCATAATCTGTGCACTAGGAAAACAAACAGGTTAGACTGGATCAGACATGAATCTTAGGCTAATTTGATAGATTATTGATTACTTGTTCTTAATGAATCTAGTTAATTAGGTTTACATCGACAGATAATAAATTTGATTAATTAGGTATTCCTGTGGAGACTTGACGGAGCGCATAGGTAATTTAGAGTAATCCTATTTCAACTTTGTACCAATTCAATTCATAGGTTAATTATTGATTTCCTAATTAGGTGAAACTTGAAGCCCTAAGCCTTTTAATTATTATTTTCACAATCTTATTTAATTCTCTGTTTTTATAATTTCTTTTTTTTAGTTTAAATTGCTTTGATCACTCTTAATTTTCCTTCTCTTGATAGAATTAATTGTAATAGAAATTTATTGTTCCTTGTGGATTCGACTCCTGGAATACTCTAGGATTTTATTACTTCAACTAACTCTGTGCACTTGCAGATTTGATACATCAAGGTTTCTAAACGAAATATTCTGAACGAAGGTCCATTTTATTAGTTTTCTAGTTAAAGATGATATCTTTAATTGTTTATTGCATAAAATGGTAACAAAAATGAAGATGGGGATTTGTGTTGCTTAAACCTAAAAATTAAGTGTTTTGTTTAAAGTTTTGATTTTTGAGTTAGAAACAATTCATATAGATCTTTGTTTTTTTTTTTGAGTTAATTTTGATTTGAAAAATGGGATCTTAACTTAAAGGTAAGATTTTTCTTAAATTAGAGTTAGCTTGAAAGGGGCATGTTGAACCCTTTTGGGTTAATTTTAATTTTGAAAGAACCTACCTTGGAGTTGAAGATCAAATTTTTAAAATTGAAATTAACTTGAGAAGGAATTGATGGATCCATGTGAATTAATTCTAAGTTGAAAATTAGGGCTTTGAGTTTAAAGATTTGACCTTTTTTTATGTTGATTCAATTAAGTTCTAATTTAGTTCATGCATGTCCAATAATTTGTATTCCCATTTGCTTAAAGACTCAAATTTACTTTTATATTTGCTTAGGTCTCTGATTTAAGGTTTTGCTTTTTGATGCAATTTAATTCTCGATTTACATTATTAGTATGCAATTTGTGTTTCTTATTTCCTGAACTTCGCTAATTGTTTTCCTTAGTGTGCAGAAAGGTCCCCAGCCTGTCCGATTTGGCCCTTAAGTTTTTGTCTTTGTTTTAAGTCATTTGTTATTTAAGTTATCGGCTTAATTACGCCCTTGAGATTTGTAATAATTTAGTAATCAGTGTAGTGGTAAAATAGAGGTCAATCATATGCATTCATGTAATGCATGTTATATGTCACCTTGATATGTTCATAATGCATTAATATTCGTCTTTTGCCGAGATGAAGGGCCTTTCAGATAAATGTACTCGGGTACGAATTTCTGGGAGCTCCTTCTAGACCGGTCTCTTCCGTAAATACCCCCATAATGCATGGGAAGGGTTTATGGAATTGACTTTGGGTAGACTTGTGTTAGTACATGTAACTAAAAAATGATCTTTCATGCATTTTAATTGCCATTCATGCGAGTTAGCTAAATAAGAATCAGTAAGCAACTGTCTTTTACGATGACGGGTGGGTCCTAAGTAAATGTACTCGGGTATGAATTCTTGGTCCCCGCTCCGAGATTGGATTATCCCCGAGATACCCCATAATACGTGAGAAGGGTCTCGGGTTAATTTCAAGTATACCGCTGCTTACTGATTAAATTAAAATATAGCAGTTCATGCATCATCTGCATTCATTCTTTCTTTTCTGTTTAGGATTAATGAAATTAAGAAAATACAAAAAGACCGTTTTTTCTTCAAAAGCATTTTCAAAAGTAAGTGTTCTCTTATTCAGCTTTCAAAAATGAATTAAAATTGGTAATCAAGTGTTTTAAGATTCAAACAGAAGTTTTCAAATTCAAATCAGACTTAGTTTTAGGGTTAGAATATCAATAAAAGATGGGAAAAGGTTTTGCAAAACAATAAGAAAAGAAGATTTTCTCACCATGTCTAGAAAGACTAAAATGGAAGTTTTTCAATGCAAAATAAAAGACTTTAAGAACAAAAATAAAAGGTTTTGTCATAGCATTTTTAAAATTTCTTTTTCGAAGAGAAAAGGATCAACAAGAGAACAAACAGTGAAAGAGAATTGGAAACGGAATTGATCGACGGTCGTTCGGTCACATTCTTTGAATTTTCGATATTGTTTTAAAAATGATTTTTATTTTTCTTTTATAATCATTTCTGGTATTCAAAGATAAAAGCAATTGTTTAGTGTTAGACCCATTAGATTTAGTTTAGACTAGAGGTCCCGTCGTTTGACGGGCTTTTGGGGGTGCTGATCCTTCCCCAAATGTAACAGACTCCCGAACCTAGGCTTAGGTTGTAAGACCATAATTTAAGTTTAGTGGGTCCATTGTCGAGTTTTGGATGTATCTAGGCTTAGGAGGTCATTAGGTGACTAATCACACATTAGAATTTTGATTACTGGCGACTCCTCTTTTTTAGTCGTTTTGGCAGGGTTCCCCGGACCCGAACGTTTCGACAGTTAGCATGAAAACTTGTTTATCAAAGAGATTAATTCATCAAATCAAAACCGGCCATTCATACATACATAGAAGAATCAACATATGCATGATAGATTATCATCAATTTATCAATCAATTGATATAGAATTAAAGCACAAGATCTCACCATAGGTGTAAAATAATTAATTCATAACTTAAGGGTTCAAAGGGGAAAAGTATTAAAGGGAACTACTCACTCATGATTGAAGCAATCATGAGAGACATACTTGAAAATCAAAGGTTGTCGACAAGGGTACAACACCCTAAAGATGTCGACGACAAGAAGAGAGAATTCTCTTAGTCGACTTGTCTCCAATTCTTGTGTTCTGTAATTATGACAAATCCTAAGATAATTTACATATTTATAGGCAAACCTAAGACATATCATACCCTTATGACAAACAATACCAACCCTTGGATGAGGCGGCATAAAGGGCAAGATAGACATCTATAATCTAGTCCTACTTCAACTAGGAATTTCATCAATTTTGTCTCCAAGTAATGAGCTTTGATTGGTTGAAGTAGATACTCATTAATTAGCATCTTCAATGGCCAATTAGAATGTGGACCTCCACATCATAAATTTGCAGCTGCAAATACCGTCCATAGCTTCTCCAAGTCGGTCAAGCAATTCCCAAGTCAATTAGGATAGTTAATCAAATCTGTCCAGAAACTTTAAGTACAAAATCGACATTCTTCCCATCAAAATTAGCTCTCGAGGTCAAAAGAAAAGTTGTAGAGCTTGAAGTCAATTTTCCAACGGTATATCATATGCATTTTCTGAGCTCTGGATCAAAAGATATGATTTTTCTACCGACTGCACTTGTGAATCCTTCTTTGACTAGGATTTGGAATTTCTCCAATCATCAATTATTTACTGCATCATAATTGTTGATTGGACTTGAAACTCTTCTTAAGGCATTAAGATATGCGAATTGGGCCTAAAGAAATAAAATTTGGATCATCAATGATTCAAGCTTCCTTCAAGGCTTAATGGCCTCCAATGGGCTCACTATGCTAAAAATGACCAAAATAAGTAATTTCTCCAAATTGATCCAAAATTGCTCCAAATCTTCATAATCTTAAATAATGGCTCTAAATGGTCCTGAAAACACAAATATGAGAAATATGAGGGTAAATAGATACTTATGACTACCAAAGCAAGGCAAAATCATATAGAAAATAAGCATTAAATTTGGTCTTATCAGGAAGCTCACCGTTGATTGGAATTAGAAAGAGAGAGGCTATAAATCCATCATTTTGATCTATAGAGAAGGGAGGAAAAAAATTGGAGGGTTATTTTTAGGAAGAAAATAGGCAGTAGGGTTCGGGAACTTCAGAGAAATAAAAGAAGGAGGTAGCGTGGGTCGGCTCTAGAGGATTTTTACACGCTTTCTCTGTTTTTTTTTTTTTTCTCATGAATACTCACTGAGGTTCTTTCATTTTGCTTATTCTCGGCTCACTCCCTTCACATCAAAAACTGGTTTTATCATCTTTTGGGCCTTTATTTTCAGGTTCTAGAAAAAAAATCAAAGTTAGGGTTCATCTTTGGAATTTGGGGCTTTTCTCTCTAAGTATTTTCTTTTGGAATTAATCATTGGGGTAGAAAGAGAAGATGTCGTAGGTGAAGATAAGTTCAAATAGGGGTCCGTCAGGAAATGGAGCTTTAGATGGATTTCAGGTTTTTGTGGTTATGGCTTTGAGAAATGAGAAAGGAAGGAGGAAAGAGGAGGAGAGTCGGGTGCGGTGGCGTTTGGTGGTTGTTGGTGGCGGTTCAAGGTTAATGGCGGCGCTGCTAGGGCTGTAGAGAGAGAAGTATCGGGTGGGGAAGAAGAAGAGGAGAAGAAAAAGAAAAAAAAGAAGAAAAGAAGGAAATTGGAGAAAAACAAAAAGATCCAAACGACGGCGTTTTGTCTATGACCCAACCCGTTTGACCAACAGATCCGCGAGCCAACCCACCTCAGGCAAATTCCCCAACTTTATTTCAATTGAGACCCTATTTTATGCATTTAGGTCCTTTAGGTGGTTATTTAATTCAAACAAGTCTAATAATTTGTGAGAGTGTTCATTTAAGTGTCTAATCTAGTGTAATTGAGTCTTTTTAGTTAGATTTCAGTGCAGTCGGGTCCCTATTGCATTCATCATTCGCATTCATGCATTTAGAAATTAAGTTTAGTAATTTTTTGGAATAATTAAAGAAAATGAAAAGAGGAAAAGAAAAAATGGTTTCAAAAAAATCAAAAGAAAAGGTTCATTTCAAATCAGTGTTTTTATGTTTTAATTAAAGTTAAAAAAATATAAGAAAAAGGAAGTTGAAAATGAAATAGAATAAAACTATTTTCTTCAAAATTAAAAAGAGGTTGTGCTTGAGAATTGTTCTCTTTTAGTTTTCAAAACTAAAATTTTTTTTTTAAAAAAAGAAAGAGTTGAAGTTGAGTATTTCAAAATTAAAAATAAAAAGGTTTTCAAAATCCAAAAAAATTCAAAAATCAAAAAGCATTTCCTTCAAAGTTTTCAAAGTATTCAACTTAAGTTTTCAAAGTGGGAAAGTTCCCATCAAGTTTTCAAACTATTCGATTTAAGTTTTCAAAATTGAAAAGTTCCCTTCAAGTTTTCAAAATGGGAAAGTTCCCTTCAAGTTTTCAAAGTGTTCAATTTAGATCTTTTCAAATCAAAAGTGGGAAAGTTCCCATCAAGTTTTCAAAGTATTCAATTTAGGTCTTTTCAAATCAAAAGTGGGAAAGTTCCCATCAAGTTTTCAAAGTTTTCAAATTGGGAAAGTTCCCATCAGGTTTTCTAACCGTTCATTTTAGGGAAAGTTCCCATCAGTTTTGGTTTTAGTTTTCAAAGTGGGAAAGTTCCCATCAACAATATTTTTCAAATTGAGTCGTTTCAGGAATAAAGTTTAAAAAAAAATCCTCTCATGAGGAACCCAAAAAGAGAACAAATAGAAACGGGAAAGAAAGACTCATTGAGGGGTTCAATCATTGCTTTCAACTCCCAACATTCCTATTTCAATGTCCAAAACTCATTTTTGCTTGTTTATTTGCTAATTCCAAAGATTAATAAAATTTCTTAATGGCATGAAAATATTTAGGGATAGAGACAACCAATAATAGAAACCCATAGTTAATTCTAGACTAGTCAGTGCCATCTTTTTTACGGGCGTCGTGGGGGTGCTAATCCTTCCCCACGCGTATCCGACTCCCGAACCTTAGACTCTGCTTAGAAGAACATATTAGATTTATTGTTATCCTTGCCAATCATCGGGTTAACATTAGACTTAATAATTGGATAGGTGGCTAATTACACCTAGTTTAAAAAAGATTAGTAGCAACTCGCATAGGTTCTAGTTTTTCTTAAGTCGTTAACGACAAGGTTCGGACCCCGTACCCGCATGTTGCGACAATATACCCGCGTGATGCTGCGGGGAGGATATTAAAGATTAATGATAAATATAATGTCATTTATATTAGATCAATTATGATTTATATAGTATATAGTATAAACATAAAAAATTAAATAGAGTACACATGACAGGAACAGTCTAATATTTGTTTGATAAAAAAAATTGTTTTTGACTAAATCAAAGACCAAGGAGAGAAAATCCCTATAAAAAAAAAAACTAAATTTGCTAAGTAAATCTGAGGAAAAAAAAACACTAAGGTCCTGTTTGTTAAATTAAGTACTGAAAATTTAAGTATTGAATCTTTATGACTACTGAATTTAATACTGAATTTGTGGTGAAAAAACTGTTTGATAAGTTACTTAATTTGAAATGTAAGAAAAATATTTTTGTTGATATTTTTGTATGAAAATATTTCAAAAATACATTGGTAACAATTAAAAAAGGGAAGAATTATTGATAAAAGGAAAGAACATAACATTAATGTTTGAATCTTTCCATAAATAATATTGTTGAATAGAAAAAGTAATCTTAGACCTACTTTTTATTTCCAATACTTTTTCATTGAAAATTTTAAATTAAGTGATTTTCTAACCTTAATTATCAAACGCATTGAAAAAATTAAAGCATTGAAAATTTTCATTTTCAATGGTTTGAAAATTTTCAATGGTTTATCAAACAGCCCCTAAGTAAACAATAGAAGAATAAAATAAACAATAACCAAAATAGCAAACCCTCTAAAAAGAAGACCCATAACCATGATCCATGCAATAACCAAAATAACCCAACAACAAAAACATGAAAGAGACCCAAAGCCCAGTCAACTAACATGACAGCAAAAAAAAAAAAAACAAAGAAAAACAACCAATGAAATTGCCCCATTTGTCAAAACACCACCTAAAAATAGTTGAAAATAATCACCAGGGATAAACATTAAATCAATCCCAATTATAGTGTATATCAATCAACAAATTCTTTTTTTTTCTTCTTTTTATCAATTATCAATATAGCTAATTTATTAATTGTAGATTTTTAACACTTTTAATCACGATTTGGATGTGAGGAACAATTAAACTGAGTAACATATTTTGAAATAGGTCATGGACTTAATCGTTAATTAAATATCAAATTTACCCCTATCATAACCATTTTTTTTGAGTTTTTGACCAATGCATTGTGGTTTTTAAAAATAATTCCCAAACCATTGTATTTTAAAATTAATTCTCATTCCTTTGTATTTCTTGTCACATCCTTATTATGTCATTGCCATCTCATATTTTTTAATTTCTCATAAACAAATAAATAAAACTAAATAAAAAAGGAATTAGTTAACCTAAAAAGGAAAACGTATGTTAATCTAAAAAGTTTTTTCCTCCTCCGCCTAAGCCTTTTCTTCATTTTTTAATTTTCATCGACCCATCCATCAGTTTGTTTTTCTTTCCCTCTTTGTTCTTAGTTCTGCAAAAGAGATATGTTTGTGACCTTTTATCAATTCTTGACTTCTCTAACGGTATACTTTTAGTGATTCCCTGATCTGTTTAACTTTTTAAGATTGTATTTATCTACAATGACTCTTCTCCACCAACTAGACTTCTCCTCACTAAATCTCCATATCCATTTATTACGAAGTGCTCTGTTTTGAGTCTTAAGATCGACAATTCCAAGCCCACCCGACATCTTTGGAGCACAAACTGAATTCCAATCAACTAGATGAATATTTCTATGCTCCTCCGTGAAGAAATTCACGTTGAACCTTCTCTAAAGATTGTCTCACACCTTATGGAATAGAAAACAACGACATACAAAGAATCAGCCCATTCTTTTAAAGATTGTACTTCGACCCCAATACCACAAAGTCTGCTCTTTTTGAAATTAATTTTAAGCCCTAACATTAGTTGATAGCAGCACAAGATTCTTCCCAAGTTAATGATCTTCTTCTTCTCCAGTCTACTAAATATAATCGTATTGTCTACATACTGTAACAAATTAACTTCAAGGCCATTATCACCTATCTTCATGCCTTTAATCAAATTTTTTGAATTTGCATTCCTCACCAAAACAGCAAGTGTTTCCCCTACCATATTGAAAAGTATATGAGACAATGGACATCCGTGTCTGAAATCTCAAGACATTCCAAACTGTCTAGTATGAGAAGCATTGACAAGGATAGACAAAGATGCAGTCGGAACACAACACATGATCCAATTTATCCATCTTTGGCCGAATCCCATTCTCTTCATTGTGAACCTCAAAAAATCCCAACACAAACTATCGTAAGTTTTCTCAAAACCAACCTTAAAAAACACACCACCTATGCCATCCTTTTTCATCGTATCAACAGTTTCACTGGCCACCAAATATCCATCTAAAATCTGTCTCCCCTTGGTGAAAGCAAACTGACTTGGCCCTATGATTTCCTCCACCACCTTGCTTAATCTTCCCGCCAAAACTTTAGTAAGGATTTTATAATACTACCAAGACAAATTGGACGATAATCATTGATTTTTGAAGGATTATCACACTTAGAAACCAACGTAATGAAAGAGGTATTTATCCTCCAATCGAAGACTCCATCTTGATAAAACTTCTCAAAACACTTAAAACCTCTCCCTTCACATCCCTCCAAAACTTCTTAAAAAAGTTTAAATTAAATCCATCTGGTCCCGGAGCTTTACTCCCATCGCAATTCTGAAGAGCTTCGAAATTCTCCTCCTCGGAAAAAGGGCGTTGTAACCACTCTCTGCTCTGCTAGGAAATACAAGAAAATTCCCCCTCCGTACTCGCAACTCCAATAGCCAAATTGGCATTAAAAATGAGATTCAAAGTGATCAGCAGTAAAATTCTTTATCTCCACCGGATCTTCAATGAAACCATCATCCAATTTCAACTTTTTAATGCAATTGACCCTATTTCTGACCGAGGCGACAAGGTGAAAAAACCTTGTGTTTCTGTCACCTTCACTCAGCCATTTGAACCTTGATTTTTTCCTTCACGCTTGCTCCTCCGCCCTGTAAAGTTTCCAAAGTTCACTTTTTAATCCTCTAATCTCCTGCCTAAGCTTCTCATTTTGAGTATAACTCTGCCACTCAACCTCCAATTGTTAGATATCTTATTCAATTTGACTAATTTTGCTAAAATCCCCCACACCCTTCATTTTCTGCCACTTCTTAATTGCTGTCTTCAGATTCTTAATTTGTCCCAAAGACTCCCATTAACATTCTCCAGATTGTCTCTTTGCCCCCAACTTCCAATGACTAGCTCTCTGAAATCCTTTTTTTCCAACCAATAATCAAAGAACCTAAAAGGTTTTGGACCCAATCCGTTAAATCAATAGCTAGAAATACAGGATTGAGATCAGATAACGACTTCGGCAAAATATATAGTTATATATTGACTTAGTTAGGTATATGGCTAAGATAGAATTCATGGTTCTGCCCCTAATTCTTTATGCCTTAGAGAAACGAATCTGGGTATGCAATATATATTTGTCATCTTAGTAAATTTAAATGTTTAGCTTATAAATAAACACATATTGTAATATTTAAAACCAATCTGTGCATGACACGAGGTATAAAATAGGTATAAACTAGTTATTTAATATACAGTGTTGGTTTTGAACTTAACAAACGAGTTAAAAAATTGACACATACCCTACCTAATACTTCCTCGTCCTTAATTATATGCCATTTTTAACTTAATCACGTTAAGTAAAAAAAATAGATATTTCACTAAATTTTTATATGTTTCTTATAATTTTCCACTTCTACCTTTTTCTTTATTCTCTTTTTATTGTGTGTGCAATTGTACATTAAATAAGAGTGAAGATGGCGATGTATTAATCAGGGCTAGAAAAGTAAAATGTAGGTTAAGTGGTTAACAATTGACATATAAAAAGAAACAAGAAATTCTTCTAGGAGTGGACATACATTAAGAGGCTGAGGGAGTAACTAATTATGTAATTAATATTCAAAACTATTATTCTTTTTTTCTATAAAAATATTCAAAACTATTCTCTAAGAGCCGCATGTAGACGAGAAAAAAGAAAACCCCCGCATGTATAGTTTTTCGGTTATACACTGACAGTGAAATTTAGCAGACTGCTTAAGCGAGATTAAAGGGTTAACATGTGTCCTTTTATGCAATAGTGTTGAATATTAAATACATATTCCCTACATTTCAAAATATCTGTCACTTTAGATAAGAAAGCATTAAAAGTTGATAATAATAATAAAAAAAAGGACTGTGCATGGGTTGGTGGCGGTCGATTTTTGTTTTGTTTTTAGTTTTTTCGGTTTGAAATTTTGAGAAATGGGAAACCAAAGACCAACCAAAACATAGATGAAAGCGATGGGATCGTCAACCATCGGTTTCGATCGGTGGAGATCGATTTCGATGTTGTTGTTCCTCATCTTCCACAATCACAATTGACAGACACCTCGCTTTCTTCTTCTTCTTCCTCTTCCATACCAAAATGTTCATCAAGCTGATCTCTTCATCCATAAATGAATCTTGCATTGGGGTTGAGTTGGTAGATGATGCCGATATCTGGCAACCAAAATCTGGCCCTGGTAGTGATGAAGAGAGAAAGGTTTTGGCAAGAAATGAGAAGAGAAACGTGGAGAAGTAAACATTGAAGGAAATGGGAAACAAGGAATAATAAGTGGAGTGGCGAAGAAAATACAGAGTAAAGCCACTAATACCACCAGGTGCAAAGTTTTCTTGAGCAAGTTGTACGATTTGCCAACAGCTTCAGCTTTGAGTTTCTGCTTCTCCTCGTATACACGATCCATACTCATTTGTTGCTTCATTAATATTAATACAAGTGGATCGGCCCGCGCTGGTGCGTCAGGCGTTCAGAAATCTACTTCTTTAAACAATTTTCTATTCAAATTAAATTGTTTGATGCGTAGGAAAATTCGAAAGTATTATGATTTTAAATGTGTTGCATCTTTAAAAGGCTATATTATTAACATTGAGCATATGCCCTAAAGTTAGCAATAAATAGTAAATATTAGTAGTTTGTACATGGACATGTGCAATAGCTTCAATTTTGTTTCCTCCTCTAAAATGCGTAGCACTTAAAACAAAAACTAAGTTTACTCTCTTCTTCATATGAACATTTAGGAATTGTTATTAGTAGTTTGATAAGACATTGCATCACTGGAAACAAATGGTTTGTGATCACTTAAGAATTCACAAATTGCATCTTTAGCTTAGTTAACATTATTGAAAAACAAATCAATAACTTGATGATTAAGCATTTTCGGTTTTAATATCAAATTAAAATAAACCCTATTTGTTATGTTTTTGGGCTGGCCAATAAGTCCATTTGTTTTCTAAAAATAGTCTTGTCTATAATGGACTGATCATATCATCAGTATAAGATTTAGCTTTAATTTTTACTTAGAAATTTTATATCAGAGCTGTTAAACGTTTATGCTGCTAACCCACTAATGTTACAATTCTAAATTGTAATTCATAGGTATAATAGCATTAATAGACATCTTTAAAAAGGGCTCCCACACAGCATAGGCCTTAGCTAAGTCTTGAAAATTCTTTGTAAATTAAAAAAATACTCAACTCAAATCATAGAAAATTCTTTGTAAATTAAGCAATACTCAACTCAAATCCTGATCCTTAGCTATCTTATCTAACAACTTTGTTCTAACTTAAAAGAAATATTATTTATTTTGTAGAATAATTAAGTAGAGATAGGGGATAGGATTTATTATAACATTTATTGTGTGAAAGAATAATTAAGTAGAGATAGGGGATAGGATTTATTATAACATTTATTGTGTGAAAAGGAAACACAGATAATTACAAAAAAGGGTTCAAGTGCAAGAACTGCCTAGAAACTAACCTAGGGTCTTCTTAGTAATTTGGCAAATGAGAAAAGACAGAAAAGGACAAAAAAAGTTCAAATGGAGCCTTCTCATCGATCCTCAAAAGGGGCGTTTAGTAATTTTATTGGGTGTTTCAAATAATATGTAGTATATATATAAGTGAGCAAAAAGATAATTATGAAAGAGTTGTTAGGGTCGACGTCAAGCAACCAGTGACGAGGAGAAGAACATGAATACACGATGAGGAAAACATGAAGAGAAGAAGAAGGAAGCATCCATACTCATATTATAGGCAAAATGCTCAATTTGTGGCCAAACGTTTGTCGCGATGCTCAATTTGGGGCCAAACGTTTCAATTGCACCAAAAAAGGGCCAAATGTTTTCGGACCTGTTCAATATTGGGTTTTTTTAAACAGTGTTAGGCAATTGAAAAGCACACGCCATCAAACGTGAGTAAAGATGACATGGAATTTAATAATTTTAAGGGATAAAAAAATAGAAGGCAATTTAGTTTTTTTTTAAATGATCATTTATTTTATCCCTCTTGTAGACACTAAAAATTTGGGTTTATTCTTTTTGGGACAAGCCCATTATTCTTAGTTTAAGATAAGCCTCATATTTTAATTTTGTGGGTTTATGTAAATGAGCTTATTTCTTTTCATGTAAATTGAGGCCAAACCTAAAAGGGAATGGCTCAATGGGTAATATAAAAGGGTAAGGAATCCTAGGGTTAGGGGTTTTTTTTTAGAGGTTAAAAAAAAGAAAAAAGAGGTCACGTTTAGGTGGAGGAAAAAGGGAGAGCCAAAAAGCTTTGGGATTTAAAAGGGTTTTGACCGAAAAAAAAGGGGAGACTTTCGAATTTTTGAGATCAGGCAAAAATTGTTTAGATTCCAAAAGGTGGAATAGGAGCACGCTTCCCAAGTTTGGAAGCTTCAATCTGTAAAAGCTTTGTAAGATTGCCAACCCAATTTCAGTTTGGTATAATATTCTCTTATGCCCCTTTATTTATCTGTTAATTCTAATTAGATCATCAAATTTGGTAATTGTTAGATTATTGATTGAATGATTAAGAGTATTCGGTCGGTTCCCATGCACATCACTTTTTCATATATATATATATATATATATATATATGTATGTATTACTTTATTCAAATCTAAAGTTTCTGTCTAGTTTGGATATGGAAAAATTGTGTTTTTTTTTATGATTTGGGTGCCTTATTATGCAATAAATTAGATTTTCTGTTTTAATGCAATCTGGTCAATGCAATTGTTATACAATGCACATAAAGCCTGGAAGTTTATCCCTTGTTCATGTAGGTCCCTGAGATTAGTGTAATTAGATCCTTTTGCTTTAATTTAGTTTATTTTAGTCCTAGAGATTTAATCCAATTTGAGATTTAATGCGATTTGGTTACTTTTTTTTAATTTATTCGTTTAGGTATGCAATAGTTTACTTTTCATGCAATTAAGGGTCTATTTAATTTTAATTCATGCAATTAGAGTTATAATTGGTTAATTTAATGGTCTAATTTCATAATTAATTTAACATTAGTTTTAATTGCTCAATAATTCATTATATTTCAATTTTAATTAGATTTAATTTTCTTTTAATTAAAACCAAATTAGGGTTAGGTCATATGCATTCATGTTTAATTATGCATTTTAATTTATATATGTGATTTATTAATTGTCATGCCACTAAATAATCAATAATCATAGTCTTCCTAAGAAGGGGCTTTCACGAGTGATCGAATTTTCGGGGCTCGTTGAATGTCTCTGAGGATGAGAGGATTCTTTCGGGATGCTTCGGAATTCCGTGCATATATCTCGAAAAGAATTCTCGATAACCCAAGACTACGTGAATTGGTATAATAATTTTGATTTTGCATTCATCATTTGCATACATGCATTAATTAGAGAAAAGACCAAAAAGATTTTTTATTATTTATTCACTATTTTTTTCTATTTATTTATTTTTAACTATTATCTATTTATTTACTATTTATCTATTTATTTATTTTTAACTATTATCTATTTATTTACTATTTATCTATTTATTTATTTTTAACTATTATATATTTATTTACTATTTATCTTTTTATTTATTTTTAATTATCATCTATTTATTTACTATTTATCTTTTTATTTTAGTTATTATCTATTTATTTATTTATTATTATTTTTTAGCTACCTATTTATCTATTATTCTCTGTATCTATTTATCTCTATACCTA
>AWUE01022540.1:0-80689 GCA_001974825.2 Corchorus olitorius | reverse complement strand
ATCTATTTATTATTATTTTTTAGCTACCTATTTATCTATTATTCTCTGTATCTATTTATCTCTATACTATTTATTTTCTTAATTATTCTTTTTAAACTTATCTTCCTACTTATCTATTACTTTATTTTTTATATATATTTATTTTAATAATTTTCTTAATAAGCAGGATTAAGATAAAGTCAACCAATTACATTTTGACCCACATAGAATCTGGTTAGACTAATGGTACCGTCGTTTGACGGGCGTCTCAGGGGTGCTAATCCTTCCCTGAACGTAATGGACTCCCGAACCTAGACCTAGGTTAGAAGATCATATAAATAGGCTTAGTCAGGTTTTTGCCAAGCGTGGGGCCTAACTAGGTTTTAATGGTAAATAGGTGACTAATCACACCTAGGAATTTTGGTTAGTGGCGACTCCTGTTGTTTAAGTCGGAGCGATAGGGTTCCCGGACCCGCACGTTACGACACCTCTTTTATTTTTTTTCTTCTTTTTCATTGACTCTTCTTCTTATCTCATACCCAGCTGCCATTTTCATCTTCTAGAGCTTTCATTAAAGGAAGTTGCCATAAATCGTGGAAGATTTCAAGTGTGAGAAGCAAATAAAAAATGCCTCAAGTTAAAATTCTTCCGCTTTTGCTTTCCTTTTTTTTTTAAAAAAAAAAAGAATAATCTTAATTTAAACCCCGATTGGGTTTTTTCACTAATAAAAAATATTGACAGATTCGAAAGGATCCATATACAAGCAAATGCATGTGGCAGAGTGTTTCATTTTCTTCAAACAATAATCAAAACATATAAAATAGGAAAAAAAACCCTTGAAAATGAGAAAGGGAGTATTATTTATAGATCAAATGAAATAATGGTTGATTGAAAATTCAAAACTGACTTGATCTGTTCATTAATGGTGGCCTTGCACTGGACATTAGGGATAAGAAGAAGCTTTTTTCACTTCCTCAAATGGCTCAAAAACTTGCATTCAAAACTGCATTCAAAACTACATTCAAAAGCTCTTTTCTCCTGAAGTCAATATAGCGACAACCCCCATGCCGGCCTGCAGTAGTTGTTGCAGACTTCCCCTAGGGATATCTAACGGTAGATATCAACCGATTTGATGAGTTCTTCAATGAAGAATTTGAAAGAGATAAACCAACTGATCGAGTCAAAATTTTTTCATATTTTTATGATCATTTTCCTATGCTTTTTGGTATTTTTATGTGTATATTAACCCTATTTTGCAAGTAATTGTGTTTTTAGGTCTTGAAGACAAGAAAAGTGGAAACTTGTTGTTTTTCACTATTTTTGGAGCTATTTTGATGACTTTTTACACAAATATGGACTTAGCAATTTGGATTGAAGATTTGGAGATTCGAAGTTCGTGATTGAAGATTTATTGAAGATAATTTCAAGAATTGAAGACCATTGAAGAATTATTTTAAGAAGCAAGAATTGAGGATTGAGCTTAAATCGCAAAGGATTGAAGATAAGGCTTCTCCATAGCCTAGAAGACCTTGAACACTTTGAAGACATGGATTTTTGAATATTTTATGGGTTAATACTCAGCCCATATAAGCCCACAATTGGAGTTAAAATCTCAATTGGTGCCGCACAACCCAAAGAAATATTCAAATTCCCTCATACTAGTCCTATTTGGATTAGGATTCAGCGCAATCTCGGTAAAAAGGTCATAACTTTCTACTCAAACCTCCAAATAAGGTGTTTGTGTAGGCGTTGGAAAGAGGGCTTCGAGATCTACAACTTTGCTTTGAAGCCCAAAGCCCGGTTCGGCCATCTTCAAGCCAGAAATTGCTGTCGAAGTTACTGTGTGATTCCAGAATTTTCTAGAGTCCGAATTTCACTCTAATTTCGGTTCTAGGAAGAGTTTTAAGCCAACTTGGAGACCAAGTCATGAAGCTAAACCGTCCTACACCCTTCCTAAGTTTATATGGAGTCTAATTAGTCCACTATAAATAGCCACCTTATGTAACACAAATCACAATCTCTCATACAGTTTTCTCTTCTATTTTCTAGTTTTTTCTCTAGTTTTAGGTTAGGGGTGCCACACCCTCTCTTTGCATAGAGAGCTGCGATAACCCTAAGTTGAAGGCAAGGAGATTTCGCCCCCTTCAAGTCTTGTAAGTTTTCTTATGCCTCTCATGGATTTTTCCAAATCCATGAGTAGCTAAATTCTTAATACTTCTTATCCTTTGGTGAATTTAATCAATTAATTATGGTGAGATTTGTGTGCTTATAATTTAATGTTTGTTCTTGGTTGATAGTTATTTAATCTCTGTTTTAATCTTATGATCTTGATGATTGTTGATTTAGAACAGCCGCTATTGATATAATTGGATAGATCTATTGTTAAATCAAACTTTGAAGGATCTTCGGGTTTGATTGTTTGGTAACAATTGGAAGCGAAAGATCTTCCTTCCAAGGGATTAATTAACCTTATTTTAATAAGTTTGATTTTACTCGTTATGCATGCGTGATTAATTATAATTGTTCTTAATACTTTGTTCTTGGGCAATTATCACACTGGATCAAGAGTTTTATCTAAATTTGCATGTTAGGGTTTCCCTAGACCAATTATCAATTGAGAATAGAATATTAAATTCATCTTTTAAATCAATAATCTAAAGTTAATTTGATTGATTTCTACCATTGGAGAAGAAGTATGCTTTGTATTATTGTTCTCTTTATTAATTGCCTTAGTTTAGATTTAATTTACTTTGTTTTATTTTTAGTTTAATTGTTTTCTTTATAATTGATATCTTTAATCCCCTGTTTTCTTTAGTAATTCTTTTGAGTGATTCTTAAGAAGATTTTATAATTTGGATAAGTCTATTTCCCTTCTCTGTGGGATTCGACCCCTACTTGCCCTATCTACTTAGTTAGGATTTCATGGGGATTATTTTTATGATTGCCGACGACCGATCATAAATTTTGGCGCCATTGCCGGGGAAGGAAGGAAAAGACTAATCTTAAGAATTTTCTCTTGGTTTTGCGTTTTTAATTAAAAAAAAAAAGTTTCTTCTCTTATTTTATTTTTTGCGTTTTAAAATAAAAAATAAAAAAAAGTTTTCTTATTTTTGCGATAAAAAAAATTTATTTTCTGTTTTTAATTTTAATTTTTGTTTAAGAACTTTTACTACTAATTTTTCTTTTGAGTTTTGTTTTGATTTTTCTAGAAAGTTGCATGCCAAACACAAGAAGTAATGGTATAGAAGATTTTGAATTTGATCCTGAGCCAGAATTAACACTATTTTAACTAAGGAAGGAGAGATCGAGTCGACAACAAGAAGAGGAGTCATCCAATTCGAGTTCTCAATCCAATTCTCCTAAATCAACCACATCTTCAACATCATCAGAAGACATGACAAACGAAGAAGGCCCTAAAACTCTGAGAGAGCTTGCTGCATTAAACGTCAATGCACAACGTTTAGCAATTCGATACCCAGATACGACTGGAAACTTTGAGATCAAATCTGGATTTATTCAGATTTTACCCAAATTTCATGGTCGACCTGGTGAAGATCCTCACCGACATCTTACAGATTTTCAGATTGCATGTGCATCTACAAGTATTCAAGGTATTCCTAGAGATCAATTCAAGCTAAGAACTTTTCCGTTCACTCTTGTGGATCGTGCAAAAGATTGGTTGTACCTCTTACCTACTGGTTCAATCACCTCTTGGACGTGCTTAAGAAATTCGTCTTGAAAAAGTACTTTACTGCTCATAAAGTATCAAGTATAAGGAAGGAGATATGCGAAATTAAGCAACGCCAAGGAGAAACAATGCATGAATATTGGGAACATTTCAAGACATTATGTGCGAGCTGCCCCAATCACCAAATCATTGAACAGTTGCTGATCCAATATTTCTACGAAAGATTACTACCATTTGACAGATCTTCCATAGATTCTGCAAGTGGAGGAACTTTCATAAACAAGACTCCCACCGATGCTTGGACTTTAGTGGAAAACATGGCAGCAAACACTCAACAATTTGGATCTCGAGAAGACTACACCTCAAGAGAAGGCAATAAAAGAAGAATCAATGAAGTTTTTACCCATTCCACCCCATTGGAGCAACAACTTCAAGAAACAAATCAACAAATCGCTATGCTCACTGATTTATTCCATGTGAATTTTTCAAGTGTGCCTAAGGTTTGTGGTATTTGTTCACAAGGACACTAAACTGATAAGTGCCCTTCTTTGGATCACACCACGCAAGAAGTCAATGCTGTGGGAATGCAAGGAGCATATCAAAGGAAGCCTGAACCCTACTCAAATCCTGGATGGAGAGTCGAGCAACCAAGTCAACAATATGGGTACTAAGGTAACTACCAAGAAAGGCCAATGAATTATCAAAGGTCTGATTTTCAACAATCTTCATAAGTTTCCATCGAGATGCAACAAATGAGGGAAGCTATGGAGATGATGAGGAAACAAATTAGTCAATTGGCTAGTGACATGAGTGAACTCAAGACACAAGGTCAACAAAGGATCCCATTACAACCAAAGGTACATCCTAGGGAGAATGTAAGTGCAATTACTCTGAGGAGTGGAAAAGAGTTGGAAGAACCCTATCCAACCCATGCCACACAAGATGAAGGAGAGCCAAGCTACACCAAAGAAGAAGAATTGCAAACGCCTGTCAAAGAAATCAAGATTGAAGATCAACCCAAAGGAAAAGGGGGCGATAGAGATGAAGAAACCGCTGCTATCAAGCCTAAGGATCCAAAGGGGAATATACTTTTTCCATCAAGATTGAAGAAATCAAAGAAAGAAGATGATGATCAAGATATTTTGGAGATACTTCGAAAAGTTGAGGTCAACATCCCACTTCTTGATGACATTCAACAAATTCCAAATTATCCAAAGGTCCTTAAGCAACTTTGTACCAACAAGAAAAGGTTACAAGGTAAGGTAAGTGATGGAGCTAATGTTTCTGTTGTGCTTCAAAAGAGTTTACCTCCTAAGTGCAAGGATCCAGGTATGTTTTCTATTACTTGTTCTATTGGAAAAAGTATTGTTGAGAATGATATGCTTGATTTTGGTGCATCTTTAAGCGTAATGCCTTATTCTTTTCTATAAATCTTTGAATCTTGGTCCTTTGAAAACTACTGACGTGATTCTACAATTAGCTGATAGATCTTTGGTTCACCCCAAAGGTGTTCTAGAGAATGTCTTAATTAAAGTTGAGCATTTGATTTTACCCATTGACATCTTTGTTATAGAGATGGAACATTCGAAAGATCAATGTCCTCTTTTGTTAGGAAGACCTTTCCTAAGAACTTCTCATACCAATATCGATGTATTCAATGGTTCATTGACCATGGAATTCGATGGTGATGTTATCCAACCTAGAATTTCATCTCAATTGCCTTTGAAATCTAACGATTTTGTTTGTGTTGTAAACTCTAAGTGGGTTAAGAAAGGAACAATTGAAGAATCTTCATCGACGACACCTGCTTAGATTTCCAAAGGAAGATAAAGGATTGCAAATATTCAACAACGCAAAGATGAGAATTTTTACCAAGTTTGGCATAGACTCAAGAAGCTTTGTGCCGAATGTCCTCACCATGCCATCCCCAAACAAATTTTGATTACATACTTCTATCAAGGATTAGGAGTTGATGATCAAATTCTTGTGGATAGTATCAGTAATATCCCTTTGTTTGTTAGAACCCCTGATGACACATTTGAAGCATTGGAGGCTTTGTCTAAAGCAATTGAACCTCCTAGTTTCTGGAAGAAGAAAGCAAAGGACAAGCTTGAAGCCAACAACCATCAAGGATTCCAGCCAACAAGAGAAGAGAAGCAAAAGATGGAAGCCAAAGCACCAATGGATGCGACACAAGTCACCACCAAGCCAACCTAGAAAGCTTAGCCGGCTGCTGCCCGGCCATGACCGTGCCAAGCCAGCATGCTAGGCCGGCTGTGGCCTAGCCATCCGCACATGCTGCCCGGCCATCCGCACATGAGGCCCGACTAGGACCGGCCTTATCCGCGCGCCAGCCCCGGCCAAGACTGGCCAGCCATGCATCAGCCACGAATCCTGCCTGGCTAAGACCGGCCATAGCCGCACCACCTCACGCCAGCACCGAGCCACCACCGGCCATGCCCATGCGATCACCATTTCGAGATGCTACATACCCTTTGATGAATTCAAATCTTGATAAAATTCAACTTGAAGTTCTCAAAGCCATCAATGATACTCTCATGATCATTGTGGACTTATTGAAGGAATATATCCATAGTTCCTTCACTCTTGAAGAATGATTTCTTTAAGGCAGTCTACCCAAAGACCTTAAAGAAAGACGCTTATTGGGAGGCAACCCAATATTTTTACTAACCCTTAATTTTTCTTTCTTTTATTTTTATTTTTATTTTTCTTTTTAGGATTTCATATTAAGGAAACCAAAGATGAAGCAAATGGAGCTTACAATTTTGGAGATTGCAAGAAGAAAATCGAATGGAGCTTATGCTTGGAAATAAAGAAGCTTTCTTAAATCCTATCTCCATTTAATTTTTCTTGCTTTGCTTTGCTTTGATTGATTATTGTTTTGCTTTGATTGCTTATTCCTTGATTTGAATTAGTTGTTTGCATATTTATCTATTTTTAACCACACTTATCACACATGTGCACTTTTTTGTTAAAATTCATACATTGAGGACAATATGTCTTTTAAGTGTGGGGGAGAGAGTCTATACATGCATAAAATTCCATGAAAGTTTTTTGAAAATTTTGATTTTCATATATATATATATATATATATATATATTAAGTGATTGATTTGAATATGAATGATAATGCTTAGAATTTTTAAGAATGCTTTATTCATTGATTGATATTTAGCATGTCATTTTATTTCTTAGAATCAGGTATAATTAGAGTCTGTGACAAAAGCTTATTATTTATTGCTTCTATGATTATCTATTTCTAGAACTTGTGTTTAATCTTGTTGAAATTACAATTATGAAAGTATGTTATGGATATGTTAAGAAAAAGTGTGGGGGACTACTTATATAAAGGGTAGTTAAAAAAAATATCTTTTTCATAAAAAGAAGTGTTTTCATGAAATAGGAGAAGAGGTATTTTCGATTCACCTTTCCATAGTTGTCACTCTTTTAAACAAAAGGCGTTAGTAACCTTTAAAGAGGATTAGAGACATGGAAAGGATGTTTTCTTACTTCACCCTTGAGTTTGTCCATCTTAAGATAAATTGGAACGATGAAGGAAAGGATGGAAGATTGTAGACACAATGATTTATAGAGGTTCGGCCTTTCACACCTACGTCCTCTACCTTGGATACCACACCAAGGATTCTAAAATCCACTAAACAGTGAAGTTAACCAGGTCTTTACAACACCTATTACAATCCCAAAGCTTCAAACCCAAAGCTTTGACACGAGTGCAAACCCACACTCAAAACAATCCCAAGTGTACAACCCACACTTGAACAAACACAAGTGCACAACCAGCACTTAAACAAAATCAGAAAAACAGAGTGTCAAAGTGTAAAGACGATCCTAACATATCAGAATACACATAATCAGGCCTAATACAATCTAAAGGTATGAACTTTAAGAGCAATTATAGAAATCCAAGCTAAAAGAATAAACTATAAAGAGAGCAAGACTTGGATTTTAGGGATTTTTGAAATTCTGGAGAGAGTAAGTGATTTGATCTTCAATGATACTCCAAAACTTAAACTCAAACAGTTAGATTTGAGTATTTATACTTCTCTCTAGCAAACTAGCCGTTAGGTTTGAAATTCAAACCAATTTCCCGTTTTTCTTGTCTTTTAGTCGCGCCAGCTGTATATAGCTCTAACGCGTCCGTACGACGTTGATTGCTTCAGCGCATCCGTACTATTTGTCCTGTAGCTGCTAGTTGCTTTAATCTCCAGATCGTTAATCCCACTAATATCTTCCAGTCTACTTCTATCTTCAAACAATTTGTCTTAACTTGAATAGTCTTCATACATGCTGACTTGGATATGTATCTTCAAACTTGAGCTTTGTATTCTGAAATTGCTGCCTTTGGCTTCAACTGAATTTTCTTGGGTACTTTGAGCTTTCAATGCGCCTAAGTATTTGTGACATCTTCAACACTTCAGTGTCACCAATGAAGCTTTCTTTTTTTATGAGTCTACAATGCTGAACCTTTCTGCGGTTAAAGACTTCACTGCACACTAAGTAGATGTATTAGCTAACATACTTGGGTTTATTTTGTTATCATCAAAAACAACAGGGTTCAACAATATCCCTCTTTTTGATGATGACAAAACTGACCCTAAATTGAGAAAAATAGCTAACAGAATATAGGGAATTAATATAGTAAGATAGAACTCCCCCTAAATTCATGCCATCTAAATTCAGAATTAATCTGAGCAATATATCAAGTCTATATCAGAGCATTATAAGTCAAAACGAGAATGAAGTTAGAGAGTACTAAAGATATAGATAAGAACTGGAAATCTCTAGAAAATCCCAATAGTGGCATCAATATATATATGCAGTTAAGTTCAGCCAAATAAAGAGGGGTTCACAAGAGATATTACCATTGAAGTCTTTAAACTCCCCCTGAGTTAGTCAATTCATCTTCCCCATCGACCCCATCCAAGCATGCCAAATAGTTTCCTTTAAGCATGCTGGTTTTTAATGCTGAACACACTTAAATAAAGCATTATATACCACAACATAAAAAGATATTCAATAAGCTCAATTCACAATACTCAATTCATAATACTTCTCCCCCTTTTTGTCATAAGTAAAAAAGGTTCAAAGTTCCTGCAAGAAATTGTTAGAAGGAAGTGCATATACATTGAAAATAGTTCAGAAAGCATAAAAATAGATAAGAGACATCCACATGTCTCAAAGAAAATATTCAGAATATTCAGGGCACTCAGCAGGTGCCAATACAAACCAAACAGATAATAAAAACATAATTTCAAATGCATATGAAATGCATGATGTGTTCAGGATGCATAGAGAGAATAAAACAATGCAGCTAATCCTCACCTTCTTCAACTTCTTCTTCAGAGCTGCTTGAGGGAATGATGGTTTTCGGAGTAGACGTTTTCTGTGATGATTCTGAGTTTGATCTGCTTCCTGAGGGACTAAGAGTGGTTACAGCTGTCTCAGCCTCCTTTGCTACTCTCGATCTGGTCACTCTGCCAGTTCCTGCAATTTTGCTGAGGCGACGACTTCTTCTTAACACCTCCTTTGCGAGATCCCTTTTTAAGAGTAACTTGAACTCCTTTGTAGATTTCCATTGCTAGCTCCTCATTTTCCTTCGCTTTGCTCGCATCTTCAGCGGACAGTTCATCAATAATCATGGTATCCATGTCATCAATCGTTCCCTTGATAGTCTCATCAGCTTTATTCTTTTTTGCAGCCTCTTGTTCATGCTTTTCTACATCAGTGGCTTCATTCTCTTCTGTTTACTTTTCTTCCTCAACTTTTTCTTCTTCAACATTCTCCTCATCTTTCTTGGAATTGTCGCCTGTGGAAAAGCTATCTGCAGTTGACTTGTGATCGCCATCTTTTTCTTCATCAGAGCTATCAGATGGAATGATAGCTTGTTTCTTCTTTTCTGCAGACTTCTCAGCTTCCTTTGCTTTTTTTTCCCGCTCATCTTTTTTCTTCTGTTGTTTAGCCTCCTCCAGATTTTCTTCTGCCTCCTTTGTCTGTTCTGGATCTTCTACTGGTATATACCCATGGGCTTTCATTTGCGCATCCCACTTTTCTTTCAACTTCTTGCTCATCTTTTTGAGTTCTTCATCTCTTTTCTTGAATGCTTCCATTATTTCTCTCATAGTGGATTCTCTGACTTCTTTGTTCAAATAGGCAGTTGCCAGCTCCTTGTAACACTGCTCTAGTTGTTCATGATTAGA
Source organism: Corchorus olitorius (assembly GCA_001974825.2). Classification (NCBI taxonomy): domain Eukaryota; kingdom Viridiplantae; phylum Streptophyta; class Magnoliopsida; order Malvales; family Malvaceae; genus Corchorus; species Corchorus olitorius. The sequence continues at coordinate 70,784 of AWUE01022540.1, read as the reverse complement.
CATGATTAGATTCATGTCTTTAACGAACTTTACACACAACACTTCAGTGTTTCCAGCCAGAGTTCCTATAAAACTAGCCATCTTCCCAATCTCCTGAGTTAAACCTGTAATATCTGCTCTCATTGCTTCTGCAAGACCATCCATCTTACTCATAATAGCATCTCCTCCTTTCTTTGCCTCTGTTGCGACATTCTGGGCAATAGCTTCCATCAACTGTTGTTCCTTGATATTGTTCTTAATGAACCTATCAGTGGTCTCTTTAGAGAACTTGACACAACCTTCAACTAAGTCTTTCTCATAAAGCTTAATGTCATCAGCGTTAAGGTGCTGTTTCATATAGCCTGTAATGATGTGGCCAAAACCACATATCATCTTTTTTCTTTTTGTTGGCCATTTCCTTCATGCCTCTAATGAGAATTCCTGCCATATTGACTCTTTCATAGTTGAAGATCTTCCACAGCAGCCATACATCATGATTGCTCACATATCCCACGCTACTCTTCTTGTGTCTGATTGTACAGCCAACAAACTGATGGATCATTTTCACATAGCTATTTCTGATAAATCTTGCCCCTGAATTTTCAGGCAAGTCCTCATCATTACCAGAAATTTGCCTCCAAGCGGCATTCTTGTCAAATGACTCATCAAAATCTTCTTCACCTTTGTAGTCAATATTCAAATATTTTTCCCAAGGACTTGATGGGAAAGAGCATCTCTTGTCCATTGACACAGACTACCAGATTCTTATCAAGAAACTTAGCCCTAGCATCATCAGATTCCATCGCTTCAGCAGACTTAGCAACTCAAACAAAGAATTCTTTAACTAAGGAAGAGCTCACTTTGGTAAACTCATAATTAGCAATTCCTAACATATTCATTCTCTCAAAGTTATCCCCAATTCCACCATAAGTATCAACTCCTAGAAAAGTTTCTCAGTCTATTAACTTCGTAGCCATAATATGAAATTCAGTAATCTCATCATACCTTTTGCGCAAAGCCACTGTCTTCAGCCGATCTGCAATTCTGCTTGCTTTGGGGAGCTTTGGAAACACCATTTTGGCGCCATCAAAGCTTCCTTTCTTCTCAGAACTGCTATTTGCTCGCTTCGCAGGTGCTGGAATTTCTTCTTCTTCGATGATTTCAAGTTCAGAGAGCTTTCTCTTCGCTTTAGATGAATCTCCTTTTGCCATTACTTCTCAACAGATGAATAAAAGAGAGGATTTGAGGGTGAACGAAAGTATGAGAGAAAACAGATTTTGAGAGAAAGAGAGAGAGATAAAGAAAATTAGGGTTTCTGAGAGAAATAGAGAAGAGGAGTTTAAATAAATGAAAGGTTTTTGGAAAAGGAGAGAGTTTTTCAGGAGGAGGAAGGAGTAAGTAGATCTTTTTGGATTTTAAAGTGACTTTACCCAATAAGGATAAAACAAACTTTTAAAATTCAAAAAGTGTACTGACATGAAAGGATGTATCAGGTACGGAAAGCGGGAAAATCAAAGATGTATGTCAGAGGGCAAAAATCTGACGCGTTTTCGTGTATGTGTATGCATGTATGTATGTATGTATGTATGATTAAAGACAGTAATAAACTAATGAATGAAGCAATTAATCAAATGTTACTAGAATCTATCATGCCAAGCTCATGCCTAATTCTACTGAAATGCTCATCACAAAGAGGTTTAGTAAAGATATCAGCAAGTTGTTTAAGGGTACTGACAAACTCAATTTTGATGTGGCCTTTTTGCACATGATCACGGATGAAGTGATGTCGAATCTTAATGTGCTTGATTCATGATTGCTGTAAACGATTCTTGGTGACATTGATCGTACTAGGAAACCTTTCTCCTCTTACATGAATCCAATTTTCATTTCATCCGGGAAAAGCCATCTTTCTCTCAACAATGTCTTTGTCATTTCACCCAATAACCTTCCGTTAGATAGGAACGGATTTGATAAATACTGATAACTCTCGTTTGTAGTATTAGAACAGAAAAATCCATTAGATAATGAACTATTGATTCTAAGCCATCTCTGGCGATCAATCAACAATTCGAAGTGCTTTTCTTGCGCATTCTTGATAAACCAGCGTTTAGATATAGATTTAGGAGGACCTTTTTTGGAAGTAAGAAGCCCATTTGACATCTCTTCATCTGCAAAGAATTCTCGGTGTGAAAACACAGAGACAAAGGACTGATCGTTGAATAGGAAAAAGAGTGGATCCGGAGGGTCCCAAATGAACTGGCTGATTCGAAAAAAGCCTTGTTCTTTGGAAGATCCATATCATGCCTGGTACTGCATGGTTCCACTATGCAAGAACTCTGAATCTTTCTCTTGAAGCTCATCCTTTTCATCATTCTCTTGAAGCTCATCCTTTTCATCATAAATGATTCGTTGAAGCTCATCCTTTTCATCATTCTCTTGAAGCTCATCCTTTTCATCTAGTGTTGTCACAGTAAAGTGGCACCTTCATCATGGTGATTCCAAAATCTCGAAGTTGATGCAAGATCAATTGGGCACAGCAACTTCCATCAGCTATGTACTCTGCTTCAGCAGTTGACAATGCTACTGAGTTTTGCTTCTTGCTTGACCATGACACTAGCATTTGTCCAAGAAACTGACAAGTGCCACTAGTACTTTTTCTATCTGTTCTACTACCTGCAAAATCAGCATCAAAATAACCTGCAAGATCTAACAAGGATCCTTTTGGATACCATAGGCCTAAGCCAGTGGTTCCATTAAGGTACCTGAAGATTCTCTTTACAGCAATGCGGTGAGATTCCTTTGGACAAGATTGAAAACGAGCACAGAGACAAACACTAAAGAGTATATCAGGCCTAATAGCAGTGAGATAGAGTAGGGAGCCAATCATACCTCGATAGAGTTTCTGATCAACTACCTTACCTTTCTCATTGGAGTCTAATTTAGTGCCTGTGGCCATTGGTGTCTTCATCGGTTTGTAGTCCTCCATTCCAAATTTCTTTAACATTTCCCTTGTATACTTTGACTGACTAATGAAGATATCGTCAGAGCATCGTTTGATTTGAAGTCCTAGGAAGAAGTTGAGTTCTCCCATCATGCTCATCTCGAATTCTCCCTGCATTTCTTTGGCAAAATACTTACACAAACTTTCATTAGTGGCGCCAAAGATAATGTCATCAACATAGATTTGAACAATAAGAAAATCAAATTTTTTCTTCTTAATAAAGAGAGCGGTATCTATACTTCCCCTTGTGAACCCTTTGTCCAGGAGAAATTTAGATAACCTTTCATACCATGCCCGTGGTGCTTGCTTGAGTCCATAGAGAGCTTTGTGAAGTCTGTATACATAGTCGAGATGTTTGTTGTCTTCAAAACCAGGTGGCTGTGCCACATATACTTCTTCCTGAATGTTACCATTAAGGAAGGCGCTCTTCACATCCATTTGATAAAGCTTGAAGTCCATGTAGCATGCAAAGGCAAGAAGGAGTCTGATTGCTTCGAGTCTTACTACAAGAGCAAAAGTCTCATCATAATCAATTCTTTCTTCTTGATTGTAATATTTTGCTACTAATCTCGCCTTATTCCTGACAACTCTGCCATTCTCATCAAGCTTGTTCCTAAATACCCACTTTGTGCCTACAACAGGATGATTTGCTGGTGGTGGCATTAATGTCCACACCTTGTTCCTTTCGAACTGATTTACCTCTTCTTGCATTGCAATCATCCAGCTTTCTTGTTTTTCAGCATCTTCAAATGCTTTTGGCTCAATTTGGGATATAAATGCAGCAAACTCACATACTTCTCTAAGTGTTCCTCTTGTTCTCACACCTTCATTTGGATTTCTAATGATCAACTCTGGTGGATGACTTTTCCCATATTTCCATGCCTTTTGGAGATCTTCATGTTGTTGCTCTTGCCTCTGAATACTTTCAATTGGTGAATCTGCATTGATCTCTTCAGTGGCTTTTTCATTAGTGTCAGCAGTGGTCATCGTATCTTTCCTGTTAAACTCTTCAGGACCCGCATCATCATCATCTTGCACAACCTTTCTCAGTGCACTATCAGTCTCATCAAAAACAATATGAAAAGACTCTTCAACCACTAATGATGTTTTGTTAAACACTCTATATGCTTTTGAGTTCAAAGCATATCCAAGAAAAATAGCTTCATCACTACGAGCATCAAACTTGCCAATGTGGTGTTTGCCATTGTTAAGAATAAAATATTTACAACCAAAACTTTTAAAGTAAGAAATATTGGGCTTTCTGCCTTTGTAAAGTTCATGGGGTGTTTTTGAAAGAATATGTCTAATTGAAACACGGTTTAAAATATAGGTGGCAGTGTAAGTGGCTCCAGCCCAGAAATATTTTGGAAGATTGTTCTCACAAAGCATAGTTCGAGCCATGTCTTTTAAAGTTCTATTCTTCCTTTCCACCACTCCATTTTGTTGTGGTGTTCTGGGAGTAGAAAAGTTATGAAGAAAACCATTTTCGTTACAAATTTCCTCAAAGACATGACAGTCAAACTCACCACCATGGTCACTTCTAACACTTATAATAGTGAAGCCTTTTTTCATTTTGGACTCTTTTGCAGTGATTAGCAAAGACATCAACAGCTTCATCTTTATGACTAAGGAAATAAACCCAGGTAAATCTAGAAAAGTCATCAACTATGACAAAGCCATAAGATTTATCTACCATGCTAGTGACATCAATGGGGCCAAACAAGTCTAGATGCAGCAGTTCCAATGCTCTTGTTGTGGAAACTACAATTTTGGATTTGAAGGAGCTCCTGACCTGTTTGCCAAACTGACATGCTTCACAGATTTTGTTAGTATTAAAATTCAGTTTGGGTAAGCCCGAGACAAGATCATTACTAATGAGTTTAGCAATAATGCTCAAAGTTGCATGACCAAGTCTCTGGTGCCATAGCCAGCTATCCGAGACATCATTCACCATAAGTCACACGTTCTTGCTCAGTTGCAAGTCATCAAGGTAGACAGTATATACATTCTCGTGTCTTTTTCCGATGAAGATTAGTTTGTTTGTATTGATGTCATTAACTTGGCAGCTTTTGGAGTCAAATGCGACTCTCCATCCCTTGTCACAAAGTTGGCTGATGCTCAGCAGATTATACTTGAGACCTTTCACCAATAGTACATTCTTGATTGTTGTTGTGCTTGCTCCAATAGTACCAACACCTTGCACTTCCCCTTTAGATTTATCTCCAAAGGTGACATCCTTTCCTTCCTTCTTAGTGAGACTAATGAACTGTTCTCTATCCCCCGTCATATGTTTGCAGCAGCCCTTATCAAGGTACCATGACTTCTTCTTTTGCGGTTGAGCCTTTAAACATTCATCATTTCGCTCATGCTCAACCTGCAAACACAGTTCTTTAGTTTGCAGATTTAGGTACCCATATTGCTATGGGTCCTTAGGGGTTAGTAACAACATAAGTTCCTTTAGGCACCCAGATCTTCTTGATCTTAGGTTGATTTCAATCTATGTAATAACAATCAGGAGATTGATGGCCTCTTCTGCCACAGATGTAACAAACCATAACTCTTGGCCTAAAGTTCTTTTGGTTTTTGTTACCATTGAAGCGATTGCTTCCAAAGGACTTAGTGACATTGCTGTCAGCTTTCTTGAGCTCTTTTAACTTCTGCTCAAGTATTCCAATCTCCTCTGTTTCATCATTTAATGCCTTTTCAACAGTGCTTTTGGATTCCTGCATGCTTGTTAGTTCTTTCTTTAAATAATCCAAATCATTCATCAAACCAGAATTCATTTTCTTAAGAGCTTTATATCTAGCAGCCAATTTTTCAAAATCATAATATAGACTATCAAATTCAAAGTGCAATTCTTCAAAAGAAACAATAAAGTTAGGAACTACTTCAGTTTCACTGTCTTTTGCCATGAGACAGAGGTTGGCCTTGATGTCTTCTTCAGCTTCACTAGCTTCTGAAGAAGTAGTGTGCCATCATTGCTTTCTTCTTTCTCCTCTTATTCTTCTTTTGATTCTCATTGTTGCTCAGGGGACAATCAGGCCTGATGTGTCCAGGCTTTCTACACCCGAAGCAAATTACAGGGGTCAGTTTGCTTACTTCACCCGAAGCAAATAAGGACGGAGCTTGGATTTTTGCGCGGAGCAAGTTTGTAGCTGCAGGAGCTGGTTTGTGTAGCTGTGGAAGCATGTCGGAAGCTCTGGGGTTGATCCCTTTATATAGGGGGCAGCATGGGCCTTGAATTTAATGGGCTTGACTTGCTGAAGAAGGCAAATTCCACCTCCTTAGAAGATGACAGCTTCCAGGAAGGTGCAGTGAATCTTCCTTTTTCTTCTTATTGCTTCCAACGGCTGGGAGGAAGGGAGAGGGAACTCCAGGGCGTCTTCCCTCTTGATGGAGGACGACAATTTTCCTTCTTGATGGATGATGGATGATTTCTCCTTCTTCTTACTGCACTTTAGTATGCCTTCGTTGCTTCCTTTGTGCTGAAATCAACTAATTTGACTAAGAAGTGGCCTTCGGACATCAAGACTTGGACTTTTATCATCAAAGCCACGAAATTATCTTTACTTAGTCATATTTAGCTCATTAAATTATAAAAATAATACTTAGTTAGGAAAATGGCTTAAACCGGGGTGACAAAACCACTTGTCCTTAACTGAAAAGAATGCAACAGTTGCAAACACCAACACAGCTTAATCAACCTAATACGACATTAAGAAAAGACTTAGCCGAAAATCATCATGTTTTCATAGTGAAATTGGCTTTCCTCCCCACATTGTCCTTAACTGAAAACCGTGAATAAGTTTTTCCACCGATGTCAGAATAAGGTCAAATTTTACCAAGATGATCTACATGACTCAAGGATCATCATGGTATGCTCCCTTGTTCGAATTGCAGCCTCTAGCCTCCTTAATCGATCAATTTTACCATTTTGTCCTTAATTGAACAATAAAATGCAAAAGTTGTAGTTTTGCCTCCCGGGGAAAGGGAGAGGGCTAGGCGATTCCTTCATTATGCTTGGTCGACTATGTTGAGGAGGTGTGACGTTGAAAATCTCATGCCTCTCTCATGTAGATAGCTATTTTTCTTGCTGACAAACTTTAGCTCTCTGCCTCCTTCCTGCAGGAAGAATAAAATAACTTTTCTGAGAGAGGAGGGCGGCCTCTCCTCATCATGGGAGATGACTTTGGGCTTTGTTATGTGAGTCCATAAGATATTTTCCATCCTATGGGATGATGACATACAACTTCCCTTTTTACTGCTTGTCTTCCTAGATGATAGCAGCATTAAAGGAAACTGCCTCCTCATCACCTATCATGCCACTTTCCTTAGTGAGGGGCGGCATTGAGGGTAATTTTAATAATAGTTATTCTGAAAAATAATTATTATTTAATAAATAATTAATAAATTTCAGCCCTTATTAATTAATTACAAGATTTTCCTAATTCTATCAGAACTAGGGTGGTGTAGAAACTAAGTTTCATCAGGATTTTTAATTAAATCTTGACCACACATCTTAATCTTATTTATGTGAAGACCAATTTACCCTCAATTGTAAATTGAGGTTTAAACATATATAAAGTCTAATGACATCAAAATTTGCCAACGGAATAAATGCTCCGTGTAGTGAAATGTAAAAAATCAAGGAAAATACTTTTTGCCCTGTCTGATTTTACCGCCGGTTATCTCGCCTAATAATTAAGTAAACAAATTAATCTCAGGTTTAGCCCATAATTACAAATAAGGAGGGTAAATCCCTTGATTTTAGAGATTTTATTGAATAGAGTTTTAGAAATTATGACAACTTTTTTCAATGTCACGTCGGGATATTAAATGATAGAATTAGACAGAACAAGTAGCATTATTAAAAAAAAATTAAATACCAGGGTCATTTTTATTTTTGACTTAAACTATATGTTATTTTTATGTAATTTACCCGACATTAATTGGTTGACTATATTCAACTATAATAATGTCTTTGTTTGGCGGGAAAAAAGTAAGAAAAACTATAATAATAGGTCTAAGATCGTAAAGGAACAGAATATGTAATGAGCTCGAGTTCGAGCTCAATTAAAATTCATCATTAATTTATTACTACTAATTATTAAGTAATTAATAACTTGTTTAATCTACAACCTGAGAAGATCTTTGTTCTCTTCATTACACGACAACAATTCCAATGGAATCTCTTTGTACGATGACAATGACCAAAAATCCATAACTTAAAAGAAATAGTAGTAGTATATCTTAAAATTTTAATTCACGTGTGTGCTCGGCATCATCCACTAGCGTACACATTCACTCCACTTTCCATCAAAAGAAAATCTCTGCCGTCCATCTGACTCATAATAAGAAATAAAATTAGTGATGATGATCAGATCAAACTAAACTATGCTTGTCTTTCACAGTCATCCCACGTGCACAATACAGTACTTCACCCCACGCGCCCTAAGTGGAGAACGATCTGCAACAGCCCCCTATTAGGGTGTGGGGACCATCTCACGTGCATATGGTTTTTTTTTTAATTGTATAAAATAATAATTATATTTTTTGGTAGAAAAAAATAAGAATTGTATGTTACTTGTGTCTTGTGCTATCTGCTATGTTACTAAACTTGTTCAATATCTTAGTAAAAAAAAAAAACAAACTTGTTCAATATCTCAAAAAAAAAAAAATCTTCAAGGAAAGCCTGTAAAATCTGCTCGTTATTTAGAGGGTTTGGATAAAAATTTGAAATTTATTAAACGAGATTAGATAACTTTTTAAGATCCGTTTGCAAAATGGGTAGAGTTGGATTTTAGACATAAAACGCCGTCAGAGCTCGGCTCAACCGTATAGTTATATAATTAGATTATTTTCTTTAATTTAAGATTGATTAGTTAAATTTAAGATCTAAATCTAACAACAAATGATTAGTTAAGATAGTAAACTACTAAGCTGTCTTTATCTTAATAAGAATGAAAATATGAGTTTGATCACGGAAGTGCATTTATTGTAAATCATTCAAATTATAACTTATTACTCTCGAGTCCAAAGATTAGTTTTGAATCACTAAAAGCCTGATGCCCTTAGTTAAACAAAAAAGAAAACTTTACAAATCTTATTTGAAAAACTCTAACCTCATCATTTTGTTTAAAAAAAAAATCGTTAATTCAGGTTATTCCACACTTAAACAATATATTAAATTTAAATCTTATAAATAGTGTAAATCATTGGTAGGAGAATTGTATTGTTATTAGGGCTGTGCATCGGTCGGTAATTGACCGATCAGTTGATAAATTTTCAAAACTCACCGTAGTCAATTGTTAAAATTGCATAACCGATGATCGACCGACTGACTGGTAGAACCGCATGTCACTGACCGATGTCGGCTCGGTCGGTTATCAGTTTTTCCTATACACATATTAGTCGTGCATTTTATCAAACACTTGAAAGGCAATATTAACAAAACTCTCACCTTTCACTTTCAAATGTATAAAAACACGCATAACTTTAGAGGCATAAGGAAACAGAGCAAAGAGAAGCAGCAAAAGAAAAGCAGTATTACATAAAGCTTAAGTTTTTTCACCAATGGAAGTATTCAATTTGGCAATTTGCAATCAAAAGCACTAAAGCAGCATGAAAACAGAGCTTGGTTGTTGTATGTAGAGAGAAGAAACAGAGCAGTTGGATGATAATTTAATGGTTTTACAAACATCTTTGAAGGCCTTGATCGAGCTTGCCAATGGAACTTTTACATATATAGACAATTTTTCAACAAAAAAAGAAGGGAGATCAACCAGTGAAGGTGTTGATACCTCAATTTACACTTGAGGGTAAATATGTCCTTGATAATGTTAAAACAAGATGTGTGGCTCAGAGTTAATCTAAAAATCTAAGCTAGGTCAGATTTGATGCCACCGTTGTCATAATTGAATTAGGAAAGTAATTTAATTTTCCTAATTTCCTATAATTGGGCCGAAATCAGCAATAAATATTGAAAAATCATAATTATTTTATAATTATTTTTATTTCAATAAATGCTGGTCAGAAAATAATTAAAATCATCTTGTATGATTTTCAATTCTCACGGAGACTTAATTCTTATATGACGACCATCCTAATTTTATGAAATACATAATACCATGTCTAAATTGGATATGTGGCATGATATGTGGCACAATATGGCCTAGCCTAAGCCGCCCATGCCCAAATTTGATCTCAATTGAATTAAATACAACTTTGAATTTTGTTCAATTAAGGACAAAAGGCGAAATTGATAAAATTGAATGGGCTAGAGAGGTGTGATTTCAACAAGGGTTCTACCATTGTGATCCTTGACTCTCATAGATCATTCTGGCAAAATTTCATCTCATTCTGACTTCAAACGAAAAGCTTATGCACGTTTTTCAATTAAGGACAGTTTGGGGTGTGAAACCAATTTCACCATGATAGAGAACTCAATTTCGACCAAGATTTTTTCTATGGTCTTAATATGATAGCCGAACCCTACTGGTGAAATTTGGACTCAATCAAAAACCTATTACAACTTTTGCATTTCTTCCAATTAAGGACATGAGGCTTTCCACCCCGGTTAGTCAATTTTGAATCCAATCTCTGTTTTGACCGAATTGAAGGCCAAAAATGGTTAAGTTATGACCAATTTCGTGGCCTAGGAGGTTGTGGTCAAAGTGAGGATTGTTTTGGCTATTTTGACAGCAAATCAGGTTACAGTGCAGAATAATCGAGACCCGAGTCAGAATGAACTGCGTCAGAAAAGAGGAAGATTGCGCCAAGGTCATATTGGGGGTGTGATAGCCGACCTTGGAGGATGTCGTTGATGATATTCAGCTTTGAAAGTCATGTCAGAATCAATCCGTAGCTTCCAGGAAGATTCCTTGAATCGTTAGAAAGGGAAGTCAATCAAGCAAATTAGGTCAGATTGCAGCAAATACTTAGTCAACAAGCAGAATTGGGATTGTCGGCCTTGGTAGCCTAGCCTAGGCCGCCCCCGATATAAAGGGCCTTCCCTCTTCAGTTTTCAACACGTTCCTACAGCTACAAATTTGCTCCGCGCAAAAAACTAAGCTCTGTGCTTATTTTCTCTCTGGCCCTGCGCCACTTTCTGCAGCAACCCTGCAAAATCTATCTTTTTTTCAACACGAGCCAGCGTCGTTCTTCAATATTTCTCAACTTCAATTTCGTCTCAGGACGTTAAATCAACTCTCCGCGAGTTTTTCTTCTCTTTCAATTTCGTCTCAAGACGTTAAACGTTTAATTTTCTGTTTTTCATATGAATAACAACCAGATTGTTATATTCAATCTCTTTTCAAAGTAAGAAATATTTTCAAACATTTATTTTTCTACAGTCAATTTGCGTTTGACGATCAGTGTGACTTTGATCCAGTTCCCGCAATTCACTCGCTCTGATTTATTTTTATGCTACGCGTACCACCCAAATGTTTATACAACTTCTTTGTCATTTTCAGTAAAATGACTGGCACGCCCCGCGCTGCTATTAAGTTTTTCACAAAAACACTACCCAACGAGATTTTTGGCGCAACATCTTTTTTTGACACGCCCAGTGAGACTCAAAAGAATTGACTTCTCACTCCGTGTTTGTCAAAAGATTTCTTGCCCTATCTTCTTTAAAAAATTTTAATTTTTTCACAGATCTGGTGTCCGCCTAGTCAGGCTCGCACCAAACCTCTTCTTCTTCTCCAAAACGGCGCCCTCCCTAACCCGGACCACGCCAACTACTTCTTTTCTGACGTCCAACGTGTCCACCGAGACGGTCCACCGACGACTACGTTTGACGACCTGAAGCCGGACACAACAACTTGTCTTCCCGCTTCCGTCATTTTAAAGGTTTTCTTTTTACTTTCACTTCTTTTATTTTCTTTCTTTTTTGCAAGGTCTTTCTGCAAGATCATGCCTCCAAAGAACAATGATGGAAAACGACCTCAGGAGTCCCCGAGTCAAATCAAAGACTCCAGAGCCGACCCATCTAAGAGAGCAGAGTCACCTGACCCTGAAATCTCTATTTGGCGCTCTCTTGATACAATTGCGACGATCCTCAATAAGATTGACACTTCATAGAACTTGCTAGTCCAGAATTTGGCTCAACAAAGGGCAGAATCACAACACAGCATCCAAAACCTTATTAATAGGATGGAGGTTGGACTCGGGGGGCAAAACCAACGACTTGGTGCCCTACCTGCACCACCACCACCTCAAAACATTGTAAACAACGTCGTACAGGATGCAAACAATAAGCAAGTGCCACCTATCAGGCAAGGCATCTAACATCAAGGTTTGGATGGGGAAAATGTCACTGCACTCCTCCCTGGTCCTGCTTTGAAACTTCCTAAGATGGTCGCTGACAATATTGAGGAGGCTAACAATGCTGAACCTCGTGTCGCTGCCTATGTTCCTCCATATGTCAGAAATGGCAATAGGAATGGCAATGGCATCAGAAACGGCAATTTATGCCATCTTCAAGAACGACCACTTCAAGCTGGAGGACCCATACCCAACGCCCCAATTGAGGCACAGGGTCAAGTTAATCAAAACCACATCAAAGAGATAATTGAAGATATGATTGGTCCTGCTTTCTGGAGGGTTGGCCGACCATCATTTCACAAACCATACCCCGAGGAGTATGATCGACTTCATCCACTCCCTCGAGGTTACAAGGTGCCTGATTTCACAAGTTTCTCCGGAACATCAAGTGAACAGTCCACCTTAAAGCATATCGTTCACTTTACAGTTCAATGTGGAGAAGCTAACTCTAGGTACCACAAACTACGGTTTTTCCCAAACTCTATAACTGGGGCAGCTTTCACGTGTTATATTAATTTACCACCTAACTCAGTGAGAACCTGGGAAGAAATGGAAAGAATGTTTCATACCCAATACTATAAAACTTAACTTGTCCATAGCCGATCTATCACGCCTATACTAGAAAAAGGAGAACGGGCTGAAGATTACTTGGCACGTTTCAAAAAAATTAAGAGATCGATGTCGTACTCCACTTCCTAGAGAAGAGTTCGTACGACTAGCTCATACTGGGTTAGACATGGAACTCAGAAAGAAGTTTGAGGGAGTAGACTTCAGAGATTTCTTTGAAATGTCAACCAAGGTGGGAAGATATGAAGCTTTGCTGCGTGAAGATCAAGAACGACGAAGTTCATCTTATGGCACTTATTATCAAGAGCCAAATTTTGAACTCGGCGTGGCAGAAATCAAAGCTGATCGACCCATTGAATGCCCTTCGCTTGTCAAAGCTGGCATAGGTCATCCACAAACACAAGAGCATCTTGTTATGATGTATCAACGTCAAGTAGACAAAAGGCCATATGATGGAAGCAGAACTTATTCTTTTGATGTATCAACGACTAACGAAGTTTTTGATTTTTTGTTTAAGTTAGTGATGATTAAACTTCCACCTAGTCATATTCTTCCATCACCAGATGACCTCAAAGGAAAAGATTACTACAAATATCATGACTCATGGAAACATGCCACCAACAATTGCACTGTGTTTAAAAACATAGTACAAGAAAAGATTGATCGTGGCATCTTCAAGTATCCTGAACCTCCTAAGAAAGACATGGGAGTCAACAAAGATCATTTCCCTGCCCCAGTGCATATGACAACCATCAATTTTCCAAAAGATGGTCGAATAACCAAAGAGGCAAGGATCGAGGAATTCATTAATGATCAACCAACACAAACAAGCAAGAAAAAGAAGTCAAAATCGGCTACCACACCTAGTATAGCCAAACCTCAAAAGGCAAATAAGCTCCATCAGCATTCCACTCCGAAGGATCAAGCCATCAAACTTACCACGAAGATGGTAAATGATTGGCATGATCACCCTATAGCTCCAAGGTTGGTTGAACGACAAAGTAAGACCCCTAGGAGGATAATCGAATATCCATCATCTAACGATGCCATGGATGATTCCGATCAACCACCAAAGTCAGAAGCAAAGAAAAGAGTTCGAAGGAAACTTGATTTCTCAACTTCAACTCCAATCAAGGAAAGATCCAAAGATCATCTTGCTTCAGACAATCATGGATATTGGAAAGATGAAATATACTTTCTAACTTCTAAGAAAAGTCAAAAGAAATCTTCCTCAGCGCCATCTTCTTCACATAGGGTGCATAAACAACAAACTGGGGGCAAAAGTAAGATTCACAAGATGAATCACCGCTTGCAACACACTCCAGAAAGGCTAGAAATGAAATTCGGCCTTGGTTGAATCAAAGAAAAGTTGAGTATCGTGCTGCAGCTGTCAATAAAGAAATGCAGCAACGTCAGATACAGGTTGATCAAACTTCTAGACCTCGAATGGTCAAGTCACCTTCTAAAGTCAAAAATGGAGTGTGGCAGAAGGTTCAACATCCCAAGCTTCCTACTCAAAAGAGAAATAGGAACACTTGGAAAAGGCGTGAGCTAAGAAAGAGAGCTAAAGCCATAAAAAACGAAACTGACAAGGAAGATGACAACAACAAAGAGTCAGATTTGTGGCCCACCAATCTAATGTGGCTGAATCCAACAAAGAGAAAAAGCCTTTTACAATCACATCAAGGACAACTATCTGTGAATTGGTAAAAAGAGTCTATGAGCCTTACAATGCTATGATCGCCATTGAAGAGGCGAAGCTTGATGAGCGAGAGCTCAAGCTAAACAAGAAGGAAGCACAACTTCAAGACATGAGGCAGTCCTTGATTGACATAGTCAATGGCAACGAAGAATATTCAAACCATGACTTAGCATCAAGAGCCCAAATGAATGAAGCAAATGTGCTACTCTACAGACAAATGGTTATCGATGCACTAATCATTGAAGATGAGCCTGAAGAGGAACTCTTTAGTGAAGATGAAAAGGAATCATACTATAGGAATTTTCCTTAGAGTGCATTATAGAAAAAGCTTGAAACATTGCCGCCATTTGAAGCCATCAACAATTTGCTCAACATTGAAGAGAATCTCCCACATTGGTAGATCGAAATTTTGCTTGAAAATGCAGATTTGATCACGTCCAATGAGGAATTCAACAATGAGAAAATTGCACATATTGAAGCTGAAAACGTCCTTATGGCAAAACAACGGACAATTGACAACATTGCTCATAATTTGCTTAAGCGAATTGCCATTAAGGAGAAAGAAGAGCGTCAAATGCCTGTTCTTGACGAGGACATGGATGTTGATATTGGTGCTCCAAACCAAATTTCATCCAACCAACCTTCACTTGACCGAGAAATGGAGGAAGGCGCAGAACAGGTAGATGACGAGCACTTAGACATATCTCTACAAGCTGAAGACTTTGAAGATAAATCTGACTCAATTGTCTTTGGACAATTCATGGTCAATCTTCATTGTCATACTCTTACTTTGCCTTGCACTTTGGCGGCAAAAGATCACATAAAAGTGGATGATCACAATCCACCCCTATTAGGGATAACAAAAAAGTGATTCAAGTTCCTCAAACAATCATACACTCGGGGAGCAACAACTGCGAAGATTCTAAGGCTATAGTTTTTACTAAGCCTGATGAAACATCTACATACCACATTAAGCCTTTGTACATCAAGGCTTAAATTGATGGCATTCCCATAAACAGAGTTCTAGTCGACAACGGAGCACCTATTAACCTGCTTCCTTTTTTCTCATTGAAAAAGATTGGCAAGTGTAGTGACGACTTGATGCCTTCAGATGTTATTGTCAGTGACTTTTCTAGTGCCGTCAAGAAGACTAGAGGGATACTCCCTACACAATTAACCGTTGGCTCAAAAACTTCCATTACAACATTTTTTGTAATTGACTCTTTGTCAACTTACAATATTCTGCTAGGAAGGGATTGGATTCATGCCAATTGGTGTGTGCCATCATCTTTACATCAGATGTTGATATTCTGGAATGGCATAGAAGTTGAAGTGGTCAAAGTCGATAGCCGACCATTCAAAATAGAATCACATGCAGTCGATGCAAGATTTTACGATGGAATAGTTGGACCTGTCATGTTCATGGGTCAGGATAAGTATGGCCGGCCATATCCCATCATTTCCACCAAGCAGATTCAACCAGAAGCTTTGAAAGAAGCAATGGAAACCTTGGTGTGACCTGACGCCATAATTCCTTACAAGCCACTTCCATGTTCTCCCATTATTGAGGAGATACCATGATTCCACGACCAAGGAAGAAAGAAGCGATCAACAACACTTTGAAAAAATTGTCGACTAATGCTTTATAAATGAAACTACAAGAACTGGAGGATGCAGCCACCCCATCAGCTAATGTGGCTAATCACATAAACATTTTTTATGAGATCACCATGGATGAGCTTGATCGTCCACCCATGAAGCTTGATGATCTCAAGGCCGAGGTACAAGATCCCTTACTGGAAGTTGATCTTGGTACAGATGGCAAATCAAGGTCAACTTACATTAGTCAGTTATTGGCCGAAGAAGACAAGCCACGCTTTGTTGCCCTATTAAAGGAATACAAAGATTGTTTTGCTTGGGATTATGATGAAATGCTCGGTTTGAGTCGAGACCTGGTAGAACATCGTCTTCAAATCATTGAGGGGTATCAACCATATCAACAACCTCCTAGGAGAATGGCAAACGATGTCATCCTTCAAGTTAAAGAGGAAGTTGAAAGGCTTATCAAGGCTAAATTCATCCGAACCGCAAGGTACGTTGAATAGATTTCAAACATAGTCCTGGTAGTTAAAACGAATGGTAAAATTTGAGTATGTGTTGATTTTCGCAACTTGAATTCTGCTACACCTAAAGATGAATATCCAATGCCTGTTGCAGATCTTTTGGTCGACGGAGCCGCCCAACATAAGGTTTTATCCTTTATGGATGGACATAGTGGCTACAACTAGATCTACATAGCAGAGGAGGACGTCTCAAAAACAGCATTTCGATGCCCTGGCGCCATTGGTACTTTTGATTGGGTAGTTATGCCTTTTGGACTCAAAAATGTTGGTGCAACCTATCAGCGAGCAATAAATGCTACTTTCCATGACATGATTGGTAAGTTCATGGAAGTTTACATCGACGATGTAGTGGTTAAGTCACATAATACTCTTGACCACCTCGATCATTTACGACGCTCATTTGAAAGAATGAGGCAACATGGATTAAAAATGAATCCTTTGAAGTGTGCTTTTGGCGTTGGTGTAGGTAATTTCCTTGGACTTTTGGTTCATCAACGAGGCATCGAGATAGACCAAAACAAGGCAAAGGCTATTTTACAAGCCCATCCGCCCACCAACAAAAAAGGACTCCAACGATTCCTTGGTCAAGTCAACTTCTTACGAAGGTTCATTTCCAACACTGCTGGTAAAACTAAAGCGTTTTCACCACTGTTGAAGTTGAAAGACGGAGAAGACTTCCAATGGAATTAAGAGCATCAAGAAGCTTTTGAGGCGATAAAAAATTACTTGATATCGCCACTTGTCTTAGTTCCTCCTAAAAAGGACAAACCTTTATACTTGTATATATCAGCCACAACATCATCTATTGGATGTTTGTTGGCTCAAGAAGTAGAAAAGGGAAAGGAACAAGCAGTGTATTATCTCAGTAAGACTCTTACTGATGTAGAAACCAGATAAAATCCTATTGAAAAGTTTTTTTTTTACTTTACTTTGCAGCAATAAAGCTTCGGCATCATATGCTCTACTTTAACATGTGTATTATTGCTAAAACCGACATTGTAAAGTACATGTTGACACGACCACTACTTAAAGGTCGATTAGGGAAGTGGTGTTTTACACTTTCTGAATTTAGCTTCAAGTATTCCTCAAAAAGCAGTGAAAGGCCAAGTTGTTGCTGACTTTTTGGCTGACCACCCTTGTTGAAACTTGGGAGAGGAATTTGAGGATGCTAATGAAGTTATGGAAGTCTCTTTACCACCTTGGATCCTAGAATTTGATGGATTGAGTACTGCACAATCAGCAGGTGTAGGAATTGTCATCACATCACCACAAGATGACTGGACCACAATGGCCTTTCACTTAGACTTCGATTGTACTAACAATCAAGCTGAGTATGAAGCACTCATTATTGGTCCGGAATTACTCAGAGAAATAAAAGCATCCTCGGTACACATCAAGGGTGATTTATTATTGGTGACAAACCAACTCACGTAAGAGTATAACTGCACTAGTCCATCATTGTTGCCATATTATGCAATGGCAGTACAATTGTTGGACCAGTTTGACAATGTAAGCATTGAGAACGTGTCCAGAAATCGAAATGATGGAGCAAATGTCGCTGTACAGCTTGCATCCGGCATTACCTTTCAGAATGATATATGGAGGAAAGTGGTAAATGTTGAAAGACGTATTTTACCATCCACCTTTAAAAGGGATAACGTGTTCGAAGTCTGCAACATTGTTCACAAACATTCCGATTGGCGAGAACCTTTTCTCGAGTACTTGAAACATCCAAGTGGCAGGTTTAATCGACGTATTAGAACCTTAGCCACACATTATGTTGTCTTGGCTAATGAACTATACAGAAAAGACCTCGATGGAGCTCTTTTAAGATGCCTGGATAAAGATGAAGCTCGAAAAGTTGTCAATGACATGCATGAAGGCTTGTGGGGCGCACACCAAGCTGGAAGAAAAATGAGATGGCTTGCACGCCGTCACGGCTTTTATTGGCCGACTATAATGAAGGATTGCATGGAATTCGCTAAGGGATGCCAACAATGTCAGAAATATGGCCCCATTTGGAGGCTCGCTACGGAAGAATTGCATTCCATCATCAAACCATGGCCTTTTAGAGGTTGGGCGATTGATCTAATTGGCAAGATCACCCCACTGGCCAGAGGAGGTGTGTGTTTTATTATTGTTGCAACCGACTACTTTACTAAATGGGTAGAGGCAAAAGCAATGAAAAGCACCATTCACTCGGATGTCAAAAGTTTCATCAAAGAACACATCATTTATCGCTTTGGAATTCCAGAGACGATCACAACTGATTGTGGTACTAACTTTGATGGAAAAATTACGAGTGACTTAGAGAGAAATTTGGTCTCAAGTTTGTCAAATCAACGCCCTATTATGCGCAAGCTAACGGGTAGGCCGAAGCTTCAAACAAAGTCATGATCAGCATAATCGAGAAAATGCTAAAAGATAAGCCAGGCAAGTGGGACAAAGCATTGTCAAAAGCTCTGTGGGCTTATCGGATGTCACAAAGATCATCTACTGGAGTAAGTCCGTTTAGTTTAACCTATGGCCACGATGCTATGGTGCCTAGGGAACTACTAGCTAAGTCGGCCAAGGTTGCTTTCGAAAATGACTTATAGTGGTATGATTATAATGACGCTATGATGATCAAGCTTGAAGATCTAGAATTATAATTAAATCATAAAGGCAGAAAGGTACTACAACAAAAAAGTCCGCCCTAGGAACTTTATCGAAGGAAAACTAGTTTGGAAAGCCATTTTGCCTATCGGTGCTCATGTAGATGGAATGGGAAAATGGTCACCCAAATGGGAAGGACCATTCCGAATCAAGAAAGTGCTAAAAAAATGGCGCTTATTGGTTGGAAACAAAAGACAACAAGTCGCACCAAAGATTTATCAATGGGCGATATCTTAAGAAATATTATCCAAACGCTTGGGAAGTAAGAAGCGAACCTCAGCCTGAATTCAGTTCACTACCTGAAGATCCTAATGATTTGGCCATGAGTCAGCTTACGGCCATCAGCTTAACCGTGTAGTCAACCATTGAAAACGCTTCGTGGACTTAGCCTCCCCAATTGCGTTGTCGCACCAAAGATTTAATCAATTGAGTCGATATCTTAAGAAATACAATCCAAACGCTTGGGAAGCAAGAAGCGAACCTCAGCCTGAATTCAGTTCACTACTTCAGGATCCTAATGATTTGGCCATGAGTCAGCTTACGGCCATCAACTTCACCAACGTGTAGTCAACCATTGAAAACGCTTCGTGGACTTAGCCTCCCCAATTGCGTTTTCGCAGCTTTTAAAATAAATAAAATATTTTTATTACTTTCATTAGTAATGAAAATATTAAGTTAGTTTTTAGTGATAATAATGAAGCAAAAACGTTGCTAAAAGATATGATTAATAATGGAAAAGCAAAAATCCATCGGTAAAATTATAAAAGCGTTTTGGAATTTGCAATTTGGCCTCAATTGAAAGGTTTGTGCCGAAAGTTTTAGGTTATTTGGAACTTTTATTGGTTGCAAATAAATTCTTTTTGTAACCAATTCCAAATGTAATTCCTAATTAGCCTAATCCTTATGGTGTTAAATTTATAAAGCCATTGGATTAAGTTTACTTTTGGAATCAAGTTATTGTTGGTTTTCGAAAATAACCACTTAATTGAAATTGAGTTGGTAAAAATTAAATACCACCAATTAAATTAACAATCCAAAATTACTTGAAATTCAAAAATATAAAGTTTGGCATTTGACAAATTGCCATCTTAAAAGCTATTCTTCCACATTTTCTTCAGGAGACTTTGGTGGAGGGAATGTCTCAGGGAGTTGTGTCTTGATCAACATAAATTCCCTATTCATCACATCAAGGGTAGCTTTGAGGAAGTCTTGATTGACCACAGCCTCAGAAAATTCATCCTTATGGGATATCAAGGTTGTAGCTTCTTCAAGAATTTGATCACACTTGTTGAGAGGTGGCAGTTCCTTCTTGTTAATAACCTAGACAAGTCGTTCTTGTAACACTTTCACTTTAGCCATGTGATCATCAATTTCAGCTTGAATGGCTAGTTGCTCTTGACATGGGGACAATGAATCTTTCATAAGGGAAGTAGTAGAATCCAGAGTGGACTGCTGACCACGATACTTCTCCTTCCTCTCATTGGATTGGTTGAAATCATTCTGAGCTTGTTTGTATCTAAATACAAAAGATTCAAACAACTTAGGAAAATTGCGCCAATATTGAGCTTTTGAATCATCGATGGAAGGGCAAAGCAACCATGTTCTAGCACTACTATAGATGGCATTGCGTTGGGCTAACCCTATAGCAGCCACCATGTCATTTGAAAATTGTTGAAGGTCGTCAAAGGCTTGTTTCAACTCAGCTTCAGTTGGAATTTGCCTACTTTCATTGAGGATATCCACATCTGACGGTAGTGCATTGACAATGAATGATTCTAGGAAATTACATCTCCTAATCAGAGAAAAGCCATCCTACAAATAAGAAAGGTCATCAATGATCTTTTTATAAGTGAAGATGTGTAGAAATTTCAGAAATAAAAGTTCAGTACCCATCCAGCTGGAAGATTGGACCTGACAGCTTCTATAATTGAGGTATTTGGCTCATTTTCATCTGAAGGTGTCGAATTCATATCAATGGGAATGACTGTAAGATCTTCCACAATTTCAGGCCTTTTTTCAACCTAAAAGATGGCCAGAAATCAATAAAGATCAGCAAAGTTAGGCCAAAAACATCAAACAGAGGAAAACCGAGTTAATCTCCAAGATTGAAAGGGTTTCTGTGTTTTGGCCTCAGTAATACCTGGTTGATCAAAATTGAATTCTACAGTATGGGCATTGTAAGAGCATGGCATTTTGGTGCAGGATAAGTGATTATCGCGCCCCAAGATGAACCATTAACATTACATGCCACAAGATTTATTGAAGGATCAGGAATAAGTTCGGTCCCCAACTGCCAAATGAAGATAATATCAGATTCAAATGGCTGAAACAAGGGAAAACTAGAAAAGTTTGAGCAATCTTACTTCTCTAGGATTGTTGGAAAGATAAACATCATCTATATCTTTCCACATATCAGCCACAACACCATCAAGTTGACTACTGGCCAACAACTCATATATATCTACCATTTCCTCATCATTTAGGAAAATGGATGGAGAAAGACCGAGGAAAATTGTCACTTGTGCCGAATCCTGGATAATCTCGCTATTTACCATCTGTTCAGGGGAATAATTTGGAGAATAGCTTAGAGAGTTAACACCAGCAAGATATGCTTTTGCCTCCTGAGACACTAAAACTTCAGATGTAGGTTTAATTATCTGCAATAAAAGTGATAGTATTAGTAATTTCGTTAGGCATAATGCTTGATGAATTACGAAAATAAAATATTACCTGCAAAGAAGGAGTGGTAACTAAGACGTCAGGCTCAATTAGCTTCAGAGGCAAGTCATTCAAGTCATGTGACTTTTGCTTCTTTAGTTTTGCACCATCAACAGGTGTGGCACGCTTTTGAGCCATCCTTTTGGGCACATGGTCATTCTTCAGTCTGTATGATTCTCTGATTGAAACAATGAAGACATCACAATGGGGAAATTCAAGTCGTGTGGAGATTGCAGTAATGCTGTCACCACTGAATTTGTCCCACATATTTGACCACCATGTGATAAAATTGGGTTTGGCGTCAGAATTAAAAGAAGGTACTGTGAACTTTGCTTTTTGGCGTTCTCGCTGAATTGACACATGACACTTTTCAAAGAATGGTTTGTCTTATCGAGTTTCCCTTTGATGACAACATTTATTCTTGGAAAAATGAGGTAGTACAGGGATTTGTTGCTGAAAACCCAATTGTCTGCTAAAAGCGAGGGGAAATAAGCTTCAAATCCAGGACGAATCTTCTTGTCTATGCTGGATCCAACAGGAAGATTTATTAATAAGCAGAAATTCTTCCAGGCTAGTTTGGTTTGATCTGAGCTATCATTAGAAGGATGTTCTGCATAGATGAAGAAAGATTGATCTTTTAGCTCCCACAAGTACTGGAAAACGACACGAACATTGTTATTTGAGTGGATTTGGTCATAATAAAGTTCACCGTAACAAAGCATGTTTGACGAAGGTACATGGCGCGAAGGAGATAAGGCAGGAAAATACATCCATGCCCAAAGCTGTAAGATCCACAATGGCCCGTGTGGAACACTGGCAATATTTTGGGTAAAATTATATAGCCCACGGTATAGCACACCTAGGACATATGGTCCAAGGGCGAGGCGTCTCCCTGAGGCCATCAGCTTAGCGAGACGGATGTATTCACTGGTACAAACACGTGAGGGAGTTCCAACAATGAACTTACAAATCATGCATAACATGAAAGCAGTAAGTTCTTTCTTTTCAAGAGAGGTGCTGCCAAATTAGCATGATGAGTAACAAACTTGGAAAAGAGGGGTCTCTCAGAAATATTAATGTGATAAAATGAGTCATCTTCAGCATTCAATGAAGAAATACATGAAATTCCTTCACCATCGGCAGGAAGTCCAGTAATTGCTATAATATTAAGTAAAGAGACAGACATTGGGTCACATGGGAGATGGAAATAATTCCAGCATCTGTTCCAGAAGGCACTAAGTGCACCAAGAATAGCTCTGTCGTATGAAAATTCAAGCTTTGTCAATAAGACAAAAGCAAGTAAGTCTTGTTGACGAAGTGTATTTTCATGATATTTGACCACTCTGTCTACCCAGTGACCCCATTCAGGAAGATATGATGGCCATGACAAGGATTTTGCTATCCATCATCGAAGGCTGTAAGTCTTATCTTGAAATGGTAGCACTGCGTGTAATGGATAATATTGGTCAAAATTAGCAGGAGGTAGCGCAGTGAAAAATGGCGTGATGTTGTCATTAGAATATGCAATGTCATCTTTGGAGCCTTGACAAGTTGCTTTAGTACATCTAAGGTTTTAACTGCGTCAGATTCAGTTGCTACTCCTTTCACTGCATAAAAACAGAATAGTCAGAAAAGCATGCAAGACATGTTTGATTACCTTTGTTTTTATCAAAATTAATTATTTTTGGCAATTATTTTACATAATATGCCGAATTAATTAATTAATTTCTAAGAATTCCAAAATTTTTGGCTTAAATTGCAATTAGGCCGAAACCTATGGAAACCCTAGGGACTAAAAAGCAATTTTGCCGCCCCATGCAATTAGGGTTTGTGGCAAAATTAGGGTTTGGTTCTTCATCCAATTTTGATCATAATTTCATGCAATTAACTATATGATTTCATGAATTGATCTAATTTGGTACAATTTTTGGCAAAATTAGGGTTTATGCCGAAAATTGAAGGCAATTTGGACTATACCTAGGCCGAATTGTTTCAAATTAATTACATGAGCATGGTAACATGTTTTCAACCCTAAATTTTCATCAATTTGGCATGCTTGCATGGTGAACCTATTTGGTCTATGTTATGCTGCCTATATACACTAAACTAGCTCAAAATTGAAACAAAATTGAAGAATTAAAGATTGTACCTTGTGGAGATGCCGAATTGGGTGTTGCTACCTTTGATTTCAATGATGTTTGAGCATAATTTTGAGCATAGGGGCTGCTGGCCGAAGTTGGTGAATTTTCTCTTCCTTTGGGCGGCAATTTGGCTACATCAAGTGCAGTTAAACTTTGAGTAGTATTGTTTGATGATGGGGATTGCCGTTTAGAATTGTTTTGGCCATGAAAATTGATGTTTTGAGGCGCTATTGATGCTTCAAAGTTGCTGCAAATTTCGAAGGTGGCTAGGGCAAGAGGAAGGTCGACGCTGATGAGCATATAGGGGGGGTCAAATTCGGCCTTGCCTATATATTATCAAGCCCAATTCCTTTTATTTAAGGAATTAGGCTTGAGGGGAGCATTGTTGATACCTCAATTTACACTTGAGGGTAAATATGTCCTTGATAATGTTAGAACAACATGTGTGGCTCAGATTTAATCTAAAAATCTAAGCTAGGTCAGATTTGATGCCACCATTGTCATAATTGAATTAGGAAAGTAATTTTATTTTCCTAATTTCCTATAATTGGGCCGAAATTAGCAATATATATTGAAAAATAATAATGCTGGTCAGAAAAAAATTAAAGTCATCTTGTATGATTTTCAATTCTGACGGAGACTTAATTCTTATATGACGACCATCCTAATTTTATGAAATACATAATGCCATATCTAAATTGGATATGTGGCATGATATGTGGCGCAATATGGCCTAGCCCAAGCCGCCCATGCCCAAATTTGATCTCAATTGAATTAAATATAACTTTGCATTTTGTTCAATTAAGGACAAAAGGCGAAATTGATAAAATTGAATGGGATAGAGAGGTTCGATTTCAACAAGGGTTTTACCATTGTGATCCTTGACTCTCATAGGTCATTCTGGCAAAATTTCATCTCATTCTGACTTAAGACGAAAAACTTATGCACGTTTTTCAATTAAAGACAGTTTGGGGTGTGAAACCAATTTCACCATGATAGAGAACTCAATTTCAACCAAGATTTTTTCTATGGTCTTAATATGATAGCCGAACCCTACTGGTGAAATTTGGACTCAATCTGACACCTGTTGCAACTTTTGCATTTTTTTCAATTAAGGACATGAGCCTTTCCACCTCGGGTTTAGTCAATTTTGAATCCAATCTCTGTTTTGACCAAATTGAAGGCCAATAATGGTCAATTTATGACCAATTTCGTGGCCTAAGAGGTTGTGGTCAAAGTGAGGATCGTTTTGGCTATATTGACAGCAAATGAGGTTACAGTACAGAACAATTGGGACCCGAGTCAGAATGGACTGCGTCAGAAAGGTGGAAGATTGCGCCAAGGTCATATTGGGGGTGTGATAACCGGCCTTGGAGGATGTCATTGATGATAGTCAGCTTTGAAAGTCATGTCAGAATCACTCCGTAGCTTCCAGGAAGATTCCTTGAATCGTCAGAAAGGGAAGTCAATCAAGCAAGTCAGGTCAGATTACAACAAATACTTAGTCAGCAAGCAGAATTGGGACCGTCGGCCTTGGTAGCCTAGCCTAGGCCGCCCCCTATATAAAGGGCTTTCCCCCTTCAGTTTTCAACGCGCTCCTGCAGCTACAAATTTGCTTCGCGCAAAAAACCAAGCTCCGTACTTACTTTCTCTCTGGCCCTGCGCAACTTTCTGCAGCAACCCTGCAAAATCTATCTTTTTTCAACACGAGCCAGCCTCGTTCTTCAATATTTCTCAACTTCAATTTCGTCTCAGGACGTTAAATCAACTCTCCGCGAGTTTTTCTTCTCTTACAATTTCGTCTCAAGACGTTAAACATTTAATTTTCTGTTTTTCATATGAATAACAACCAGCTTGTTATTTTCAATCTTTTTTCAAAGCAAGAAATATTTTTAAACGTTTATTTTTTTACAGTCAATTTGGCATTGATGATTTAAATGCTCCGGTGTGACCTTGATCCAGTTCCCGCAATTCACTCGCTCTGATTTATTTTTGTGCTACGCGCACCACCCAAATGTTTCTACAACTTCTGTCATTTTCAGCAAAATAACTGGCACGCCCTGTGCTGCTATTAAGTTTTTCGCAAAAACTCTACCCAAAGAAATTTTTGGCGCAACAAAAGGTGAAGAACAAAGAAGAGAAAGAGCAATATGTCAAGGTGAAAGATATATTAAAAAAAATTACTTATATATATATATATATATATATTGTCGGTCGGTTGATCGGCTAGTTTTAGCCCAAATATACAAGGCCTGACCACCGACCGATCATCCCACTTTCACCATCGGTGGGAGCCGACGCCACTG
Source organism: Corchorus olitorius (assembly GCA_001974825.2). Lineage (NCBI taxonomy): Eukaryota > Viridiplantae > Streptophyta > Magnoliopsida > Malvales > Malvaceae > Corchorus > Corchorus olitorius. The sequence continues at coordinate 44,268 of AWUE01022540.1, read as the reverse complement.
ACCGGCATCTCGCAACCGAGCCGAGACGCGTCGGTTGCGTCGGGTGTGATCAGCTAGATTGGTTACAGCCGACTACGCACATCCCCAATTGTTATAGTAGTCGAATACAATTAATCACGATGTATGAACTTATGTGTTTACATATATATAAAAAAAAGTCACACGTATATATCGAAACTGACTTTTTACTTTTAATCCAAGAGGGGATTGATGTTGAATTTTTTTAACTTTTTTTTCGACCAAACTTTTGATTGAGAGGAAGTGAGAGTAGTAGGGCAGGCAACAAGAAAAAATGGAAAAGAGTAACAAATGCAGTATAGGAAAGGCGGGAAAAAGGGAGTGATTCCCTTTCCTTTTGAAATTTTTAAAAAAAAAAAAAAAAAAAAAAAAGGAGTAATTCCCTTTCCTCAATCCTCTAGGGCACATGTGAAGGGGGCAATGGGCAATGGCCTTGATATTCACTTTTCAACTTCTTTCTTCGTTTTTCTTCGGATACAGACAAGTTATTCCCCACAAACACAAACTCACACTGTCCCTTCCTAAGCCTCTGACAACCTCGATATCTGAGACTGCTTTTCCCTCTTTCAGCAATCACATTCCCCAAATTTCTCACCTTATTTTTTCCAGTTTTTATATATAATATATTAAATATATATATATATATATGTATAAATAAATAAATATATTGATATCCTTAGAAGAGAGAAATATCAAATATGGACTGTACATATCATAAACAAACTGTATGTGTGACCGAATACATGGTGAAAAGTCAAAAAAGTATATTGGTCTAATGTAGCAAGTTTGGTTTCAAATGTGTTGACTTCGTTGTAAGTTTTTATTCATATATATATTTTTTAGCAAAGTTTTTATTCATATTGTTATCTACAAGTTAAATATATTTTTTATTTGGACCTGTTTATACACTAATTTACAATTTGGGTAAATTTGTAAATGAATTTATGAGATCAGATGAGTGGTCCAGATTTAATCTCAATTTCGTAAGTTTTATCTGGATTTTGACAACCTTGATTTTTAGTCAAATAGGAAAAGGATCTATTTTCCTAAATTAAGGGCCGAAATCAGTAAATAATTATTATGTTCAATAATAATTACTCCCTCCGTTCCGAATTGAATGGCCACATTTGATTCTTTTTAGTCAAACGAAGTCGTTTTTGACCATTATTTATGAAAAAGTTATATACAATTAAAATTTTAAAAAATATATTTTGAAAATTTTATGTTTTAAATTTTCCAAAGTTTATTTAAAAAATTTTTAAAGATTATATTTTTGTGATAATTAATGGTCAAAAATAGATTTGTTTGACCTAAAAAAATCAAATGTGGCCATTTAATTCGGAACGGAGGGAGTATATTATTAAGTCAGCAATTATGGTTAGATGAGAATTTAAGTCATAAACTTCAAGATCAACAAGGATTTAATTCTTAAATGGCGACCACCCATGATTATATGAAGAACACATGATGTCATGTCTAACTTAGATATGTGACATGTTATTTTACACATCGACACTCAGTCCCAACCGCCCATGCACTGTATACAGTGGTTATCAGGTTAGGTCAAATATCAACTTTTGCATATTGTTCAATTAAGGACATTATGTTGAAATTGATGGAATTGGACATGGAGGAGTGGTGCGACCTCAGCAAGAAGTATACCATGATGATCCTTGACTTCAATAGATCATTATGGTAAAATTTCACCTCAATCTGACTCCAAAAGAAAAACTTCTTCACGATTTTCAATTAAGGACAATTTGGGGTGAGAAGACAATTTCACTAACCAAAACATGTCAATTTCGACGTAGACTTTTCTCAATGTCATTTTAGGTTGGTCGAACCATGGTGGTGAAATTTTGGCTTATTCCGACTTCATTTGCAACTTTTGCAAGTTTTTCAATTAAGACATATGGCTTTCCACCTCGGTTTAAGCCATTTTCTTGATTGATCTCTGTTAATTTCGAACCATGGGCTAATATTGGTCAATTTATGCTTAATTTTGTGGCTTAGTGGTTCATGGTCGAAGTTAGATTCGTTTTGCCTATTTCGCCGTCAGATCAGTTACATCGCGCAGCACAAAGGAAGCCCGGGTCACGCAAGAATGTGCCAGTCAGCTTGGATTTCCGAAAATTACACGATGATCAGCACTTGAAGTGGTTTGACATGATATGTGGCATTGGTAGGTTTCCCTAAATATCTCAGCAATTTCCTGGAAGTTTCCCTGGTCGCATAAGAAAGGAAGTGCAGGCAGACGACGCAGGAAGGTAGCCGACGCCTATGGGTTGTAAAGATTTCGAAATTGAGGAGATTTAATGTCAAATATTCATCTTTCCATGACATGTGGTGTTCTAGAGTTTCCTAACACCTTCCGGGGAGATTTTCATGCCAAAATTAGCATAATCACAATCAGACTCAAAATCTGGAGGGTTTGGCGACTAAGTAATTTGCTTTGACCCAAAGTAAGAGGTCCAGGCCGCCCCCTATATACGGAGCACGCCCACTACTAGAAATCTACCCATTCTACGACATACAGAATACGTCGCATAAAGGGTAAAAAACAGATTTTGCACGTCGCAACGTATGTAGCATGTGAGCGTGTCGCTGATGCTCAACTACGACATGTTCGTCGCAGATACGAATTGTTTGTGACTGACTTTTTACTATCGCAGTTGACATTCATGGCGTCGTAGATTGTAGACCGACTAGTCAAAGGTTGGCCAGATTCTGTCGTGTTTACCTCGTCGCTGTTGATTGTTTTGTATGTTGCAATCATTTTAGATGTTCATCGCAGCCCGTCGCAACCCGTCGCAATTATTATGATCTGTTTCAATCAAATCAAATAACAATCTTTTGTTATTTTCGCTTTCTGTTCTTCAAAAAACCTTTAATCACTATTGTTAGAAAGCAATCTGGAATCAATGACTTAAACACTTTTGTGTGACTTTGATTCAGAACCTGCAAGTCGTTGGATCTTTCCAAATGATCTTTTACTTTTCAAGTTTTACAAAAGTTTTTGTTATTTTCTCTACAAAAATAACTGGCACGCCTCAAACCTCTCTCTTTTCTCAAAGAGATTTAACGTCAATGACCCTTTTGACCGCGTAGGGAAAATTTGGCGCAACACGACCAATTTGGAGTGAAGTTACAATAGATTTCAATTAATTGAAGCTTTCCCCTAACTTATTTTGTGAATTCAAAATATTCGAAAACGAGACATTATTTAAAATGGCATTGATGTCAATATTTATATGTATAAAATATAGATTAAGAACAAATTAATAGTATCTAATTAGTAACTTAGATAGGAGACTAAGAGAAATATCTAACCAAAAAGTGATTGGTTGAAATGCTAAATCTCTATTCTGATAAAGGTGAGAACACAAAATCGATCCATGGAAGCCCATTTGTTCGAAATGGATAATCAAGATGAACTTACTAATATAAGAGCATTTTATATTAAAAGGTTGAATTTATTGAAAGTTAATAAATAAATAATATGAAATAAACAATGTTAAAAAAAAAATAAAAGGGTTTAATAGTCTGGATGATCAAGATGAATTTACTAATATAAGAGCATTTTATATTAAAAGGTTGAATCTATTGAAAGTTAATTAACAAATAGTATATTCACAAAAAAAATAATATGAAATAAACAATGATAAAAAAATTAAGCGTTTAATAGCCTTTTAACCTCTAAACACTTTAAATGAAGATATTTTACCTTGTGAACTGTAATTTAGGACAAATTACTCCCTGAATTTCTAAAATATGGACACATCACCTATCTCAAGACAGAAATGTGTCACGCGACTAACATTTATTAACTTTTGTTTTTGTGTCTATAGATCTACCACATGACAGCACGTGACTAGCGTATGTTAATTTTTGTTTGCGTGACAGACAGACTTACCACATAACCTACCATATCAACGTGAGGGGTGATTAGGGGCGGATGCAATTTACAATTACGTGCCCACCCTCAATTCCTTAATCTCTTCACATTTTTGTTATAATTTTGGATGATTCCCACCCTCATTTGATCATATGCGCCCACTCTTCATTGATCAACAACTCATTATATACCCATAGTTCATAGCCGATGAGCTCAAAAGGAATAAAGAGACCAACAAATGATTGGTTGAAATGCTAAATGACTTCTATTCCGACAAAGATAAAAACACAAGTTCGATTCCATCGAAGAAAGGTTTAACTTTTTAAGTTTCCAACAAAAATAAAAATAGTCTTAAGCCAAAAAATCTGGTTATACCCTTCATTAAAAAACCAAAATTTCTTCCATACCTCCTAAGTCCTAAATTCCACATTCATTTCCTTGTCTTTAATGATGTACAAATGATAAGATTATCCTAATTCCCAACAATTTGACAAAAAAATTATTTATAATGATACTTTATTCAAGTTTTTTTATAATATAATTATAATATTTTTAAAAATAACTTTTTGTAGTCTATATATATAATACTTGTTATAATTGACTCAGCCAAATTAGCTAATACGCAGGCAAATCAATTCACAAGAAATATAGTTAGGCACAAACAAGCAAATAAATAGGAAATAAAACTAACAAAGAACACAAGAATTACGTGATTCGATTTAAAAGTCTACATCCACGGACAAAGATGATGAGAACAATTTCACTATGTCAAAAGAGATTACAAGCAGCTTATCTACCCAACTATCCCAACAAGAAAGAAAACTGAAAGCTAAAACAAGAAGCCACAATCGGCAAAGCTCTCTTTTTTCTCCAAAGCAAAAAGTTGACGCCGCGGAACTAAAATTGCTTTTGCAATTCACGCCTAAAATCAATTCTACCATAAGTCCTAAAACATATTAATATATATACCCTATGTTCTATTACCAAATTAGGCATAAGGTAAAAAACTAAAAGGCATATAATTAAGGGCAAAATTGTCAAGCCACTAACACAACAAAATCTCCACCTTGGCTTGAAATTCCTTCAAGTCAAACAACACATTATAATCTTCTCGGAACTAGATCACCTCTGTTAAGTTTTCCCCTCAGGGCCATTAACGGCTGCGAATGCCAACCAAGTCCAAGCAATGCTTGAACTGTGAGTAGGGATAGGCTTTGTCAACATGTCCCCCAGGTTATCTTCAGTAGCAACCTTACTAATCATAACATCACCATGCAAAACATGATCGCAAACAAAATGATACCTGACATCAATGTGTTTGTTCCGTTCATGAAACATTTGATTTTTAGTCTAATGTATGGCATTCTAGTTATCACAAAACACAACTGTAGAATCATGTTGCATACCTAGATTGCTAACTAGACCTTTCAACCACAATGATTCCTTAACAGCTTCCGCTGCAGCCATGTATTCCGCCTCAGTTGTAGATAAGGTAACGGTAAACTATAATACAACCTTCCAACTAATGGCACTACCAGCAAGCACGAAAACATAACTTGTCAGAGATTTTCTCTTATCCAAATCCCTAGCATAATCAGAATCCATAAAACCCGTGACATTGTTTGAACAGTTATTCTGATCATAAACTAAACACAAATTCGCAGTACCTCTCAAATACATGAGAATCCACTTCACTGCCTGCCAATGTTTCTTACCAGGACAAGACATATACCTGCTCTAGAGGTGACTGCGGTTCGGTTTCGGACTTCGGTTCCGAACCGTCGATTCCGGTTCCACAAAACATAGGAATCACACTGTACTCGTAAAAATAAGGTTCTGGTTCCGGTTCGGTTCTCGGTTCCAAACCGGAACCTTACCTATTTTTTCTTTTTCTTTTAATATATATAGCAAAAAAAGTTAAAACATTTTCATTATATATGTATATTTTTTATTTTCTTATACTTAAATATTTAGATGACTTTAGTTGTAATATATTTTTTAATTTCTAAAAATAATAATTGTATTATTATAATTAAATACATATATTAAATTCAAATAGTTCGATAAAAAAATCATAATGTGTTGAAATGTAATTTTTTTATTAGAAAAGTATAACACATATATTATATACTAATATTAATTGAACTTATTTCATTATATCATTTTATTATAACACATATATTATATACTAAAATATTTCTTTTATAAAATATTGAAAAACTCGGACAGTTCCACAAAACTAGAACCGAACCGGAACCTTATAATCGTAAGGTTTTGGTTCGGTTACGGTTCCGAATCGCATAGTACGATTCCAATTTCGATTTTAACAGTGTGGTTTTGGTTCGGTTCTTCGGTTAGAACCGAACCGTGATCACCTCTAACCTGCTCACAACACTGACAGCATGTGAAATATCTGGACGAGTACAAACAATAGCATACATCACACTCCCAACTGCACTCGAGTATTGAATGCGATTCATTTGTTGCTTTTCATCATCAATTTATGGTGAGAACTGTGCAGAAAGTCTAAAGTAAGCTGCTAATGGGGTACTCACAGGTTTCGCATGGACCATACCAAAACGTTCAAGAACCTTTTTATGTAGTTCTTTTGAACTAAGCAAAGCTTACCAACTTTCCGGTCTCTGTGAACCTCCATCCCCAAAATCTTCTTAGCTGCTTCTAAATCCTTCATCTCAAAATCACCATTTAAATGAGATTTCAACTTGTTGATTTCTGACATATCTTTTGCAGCAATTAACATATCATCAACATAAAGCAATAAATAAATGAATGAACCATCTAGAAGCTTCCTATGAAAATCTCAAGCATCATAATCACAATGAGTATAACCATGATCAATCATAAAACTGTCAAACCGTTTATACCATTGCCTAAGAGATTGTTTTAATTCGTATAAGGACTTTTTCAACAAGCAAACATGATCTTCCTTACCAGGCTCTGCGAACCCATTTGGCTGATGCATATAGATTGTTTCCTCAAGCTCACCATGCACGAATGTTGTTTTTACATCAAGCTACTCAAGTTCCAAATCAAACTTGACTACCGTGGCAAGTGATCGAGGCAAACTAGACCCTATTTTTATGATCATTTTTCTATATTTTTTGGTATCTTTATGTGTGATTTAAACCTATTTTACAAGTATTTGTGTTTTAGGTCTTGGAGAGAAGAAAAGTGGAAACTTGTTGTTTTTCACTATTTTTGGAGCTAAATTGATGACTTTTTGCACAAATATGGACTTAGCAATTTTGAGTAAAGATTTGGAGATTCGAAGTTTGTGATTAAAGATTAATTGAAGACAATTTCAAGTCATGAAGATCATTGAAGAATTGTTTCAAGAAGCAAGAATTGAGGATTGAGCTTAAATCGCGAAGGATTGAAGACATGCTATGGAGAAGCCTTGAAGACATGGACTTTTGAATATAATATGTGATAATAATCAGCCCATATGAGCCCACAATTGCAATCAAAGCTCCAATTGGTGCCGCATAAACCCTGCAAAATATTCAATTTCCACAATCTAGTCCTAGTTGGATTAGGATTCTACGCAGTCTCGGTAAAATGGCTATAACTTTTGACTCAGACCTCCAAAAAATGCGTGTGAGTAAACGTTGGAAAAAGGACTCCGAGATCTACAACTTTTCTTTGAAACCCAAAGCTCAGTTCTTCCATCTTCAAGCTTGAAATTGATGTCGAAGTTTCTGCACGATTCAAGAATTTTCCTGAAGACCAAATTTTACTCTAAGAAGGCTTTTAATCCAACTTGGAGACCAAGTCAAGACCTATAAACCGCTCTAGACCCTTCCACTATAGATACCCACTTATGTTGGCCCTAGAGAACACAATTCACAATTCTCTTGATCTATTTTTCTATTTTTCTCTTTTTCTAGTTTTTAAGTGAGGGTTTCGCCCCCTCTCTTTGAAGAGAGGGGTGCGATACCTTTGTAGCAGGCAAGGGGAGATTTCGCCTCTTTGTTTTGTAAGTTATTCTCTTCTTAAGCCTCTCATGGATTTTTCCAAATCCATGAGTAGCTAAATTCTTAATACTTCTTATCCTTTGGTGAATTCAGTCAACTAATTATGGTGGGATTTTTGTGCTTATAGTTTGATATTTGTTCTTGGTTTTATAGTTTGCTAATCTCTGTTTTATTATATGATCTTGATGATTATTGATTTATGTGGCCACTAATGATGTAATTGGATAGACCTATAGTTAAATCAAACTTAGGACGAGCAATCCAAGTTTGATTGTGAGGTAACAAATTGGACACCATGGCCCATGGGTTCAATGGGATTAGTAAACCTTATAAATTCTTGTCTGTGATATGCTTGATTTAATAAGTTTGGTTATACTTGTTATGCATGTGTGAATAATTGTTCTTAATGCATTGTTCTTGGCAACTTTAAGGAAGTTGGTTGTTAAGAATAATAGGGATAATTTAAGCCCTACGAAGGAAATTTTATTTAATATACATGTTAGAGATTTCTCTAGACCAATTGCTTAATTAAGAAAATATTAAATTCATCTTTTAAATCAAAGATCCATAGTTAAATTGATTGATTTCTACCATTGGAGAAGAAATATGCTTTCTTACTATTGTTTTCTTTATTAATTGCTATAGTTTAGATTTAATTTAATTTGCTTTATTTTAGGTTAATTGCTTTTCTTTATAATTGTAATTTTTAATCTCCTGTTTTTTAGTGATTCTTAGAGAAGATTTTATCTTTGGATAAGTCAATTCCCCTTCTCTATGGGATTCGACCCCTACTTGCCCTATCTACTTAGTTAGGTTTTTGTGAGGATTATTTTGTGATTTGCTAACAACCGATCACAATTTTGGCGCCGTTGCCGGGGAAGGAAGGAAAAGATTAAAGATTTAATCATCTCAAGAATTTTTTTTATTTTTTGCGTTTTTAGAAAACAAATTATTTTTGCGTTTTAAAAAAAATAAATAAATAAATTTTTCTGTCTAATTTTTTGCGTTTGAAAAAAATTCTTTCTCTTATTTTCTGTTTATTAGTTTTACTTTTTGTTTAAGAACTTTTACTACTAATTTTTCTTTTAAGATTTTGTTTTTCTAGAAAAAAAAATCCAATGGAGCAATCACGTTCCTTAGGGGAATTGAATTTCACACGTGAGATGAAGCCCATTTGCATTGATTATCCTGACATGGATATGTCCTACACATTGAAGCCTGGAGTGATCCGTTTACTACCTGTTTTTCATGGAGAAGAGCATAACAATCCACATGAGCATCTGCGAGCTTTCTACACCAAGTGTGCTTTGATCACTGGAATGCCTGAAGAACAAGTGAAGCTGCGAACTTTTCCATCCACCATGGAAGGTAGAGCAAGAGATTGGTTCTGGAGTTTACCACCGAAGTCCATCACCTCATGGTGCGGATTACAAGAAGCCTTCTTGGAAAGGTACTTTCCAAACTCAAGAATTTCCGAAACAAGGAAGAAAATCACTATTAGTTGCCAGTTACAAGAACAAATATGGTATCACTATTGGGAAAGGTACAACAAACTATCTGAGAGCTGCCCATATCATGGATTAAGTGAAGGATTTTTAGTCCAAAACTTCTGGGATGGGTTGTCTCAATTGGACAAAACCAATGTTGATGCTACCAGTGGAGGAAGTCTGACGCTCAAATCCCCTGAAGAAGCAAGGAAGCTACTCAACACTATGGCTGAAAACGTGTATCAATTCAATACCACTAATGAAACATTGTCATCTAAGCCATCCAAGCCAAGATGTGAACGACTAAATAACCTAGAGGCCACTGTCAATTCTATGGCTGCTCAACAAGGAGATTTGGTGAAGATGGTTACAAACTTGATGACTATGTTTTCGCAAAACCTCATGTGACCACCTTCATAAACACCTCAAGTATATATGGAAGGAACTCAACAGTGGTATGAACGAAAGGAGTCACTTGTTGTTCCGTTTCCATCTTCAGTATCACCTCCTTCTACACCTGTTTCCTACAATACCATCACCAGTTGTTGTAACCACTGTGGAAGTGCCAAGTGACATGGAGATTTCGATCCAAAGCGAGGAAATTTTTGTTAGAAGCGAGGAGGATCAACCATATTAAGAGTCAGACTCAAAATCATCACCAAAAGCCTCTCAACATTTTGTAACAAGAGAAGGGAGATTCAAGGGGATGAAAATAATGGAGACCATTCAACGCCCACCACCATTTCCTCAAAGATTTGCGCCGCAAAGAAAGACATGCAGTGAAGAAAGCCAACTCAATTCACTTCGGAAGTTGGAGGTAAACATTCCTTTAGTTGTGGCAACTAAAGAAGTTCCCAAAGAACGATGGAAGCAAGTTGATGAATTGGTAGAGACTACACAAGGACATCAAGAGCCTGAGATTGAAGCGACACTGTCATGGGAAAAACCTATCCATTCTGAACCAAGTAAGATTGGAGGTGAATTCCAAGATGTTGCTGACATCCCAACCATGAAGGAAGTTGAAGAAGTGTCAATTGAAACAAGGGAAGGTTTGGAACTAAATGAACTTGATTTGCAAGACTTCTTTCAATTTTTCTGCAAAGAAGAAGATGATGAGCCATGCGAGGTATGTGTCCCTGCTCTACCAAAGGAGGCTCCCAAGATTGTGCAAGATGAATTAGAAGCATCTAAAGAAGATATCAAGATGGACATCCTTCCACCTTCTCCTCCAATACTTGCCAAACCCAAGGGAGAGCCACCAGACGATGAGCAACTTGGACATCCTAAGTTGAAAGACACAAGTATGCTGAATTTTGTTGACTACCAGCTTTTGGAACATGAAAATCATGATTTCTTGGGAATCAACAAGCTTTTTGAGTCTGAATGCTTTAGAAAGATCAAACACGAGGAATGGATATCTATGGATCAATTCTTTCAGGAGGAAAAGAAAATTTGCCAAGACGAGGACACTTTTAAAAGGCAAGATGAGAGCAATGACAATCAAGAATGCCGAAAGCACCCATTGCATCAACCACTCACGGCAAAAAAGGTGGCATTGTCATTTCTAGCCATTCATGGAGTCGCCCTCAACCAAATTGGTGATTTCTTTCCTTATCTCTTCTTTTCACTTTCATATTTTTGTGCTCAACCAATCTCACCATATTTGCTTTTTGCTTTGACGTGGTATGATCCACCCTAACAAGGGAGATAAAGGAAAGTCTAGCCAAAGACATTAAAGAAAGGCGCTGCTTGGGACGCTACCCAAGAATTTGGTAACATTTAATTTTCTTTTTAGTTTTGTTTTTCTTTTTCTTTTTAGGATTTTGTATTAAGGATTCAAAGGCGAATAAATAGAGCTTACATTTTTGGAGATTGCAAAGGAAAACGAATGGAGCTTATGCTTGGAAATAGAGAAGCTTTCTTAAACTCATCTCCATTTATTTTTTCTTGCATTGCTTTGATTGATTATTGCTTTGCTTTGATTGCCTATTCCTTGATTTAAATTATTTGTATGCATTTGTATCTTATTTGTTTTCTATGCTTTGATTTGGATCTTTATTATGACTCATATGCTATGATTGATGCTTTGAATTGCTTGAATTACTTGATTGGTGTGCACTTTCTTTGTGAGTCAAGTATTTCATTAGCACATATATTTCGTCATCACACTTATGAGGGACACAACACACATTTGCATTCACATGATTTTTCTAAAAATTTCAAAAACTTAAATTTTTTATTTTTTGTTAAAATTCATACATTGAGGACAATGTGTCTTTTAAGTGTGGGGGAGAGAGTCTATATGCATAGATCCATACCATGAAATTTTTTCGAAAATTTTGAAATTTTTCATGCATATATTAAGTGATTAAATTGATTGATGAATGCTTAAAATTTTTAAGGATGTTTGATTCATTGATTGATTTTTAGCATGATATCTTATTTGTTAGAATTAGGTATAATTAGAGTTTGTGATATGAGCTTATTCATTTATTGCTTCCATAATTATCTATTTCTAGAACTTGTTTTTAATCTTGTTGAAATTACAATTAAGAAAGTATGTTATGGATATGTCAAGAACAAGTGTGGGGGACTACTTATAAAAAGGGTAGTTAAAAAATCTTTTTTATAAAAAAAATGTTTTCATGATAGAGGAGAAGAGGTATTTCTAATCTTTCCACTGTTACTCTTTAAAAAAACAGGAGTTAGTAACCCTGAAAGAGATTAAAGACATGGAATTGCGGAATTATTGTCCCTCTGGGAAAAAAAAAAAGGAGTTAGTAACACTTCAAGGTTAGTAACCTTATTTTCTAAAAAAAAATGAATTACCCTTAAAATCTATTATAACCCATGAAAACTCTTGATTTGTATCCATGATATTACTTTCCTTTGAGTAATGGAGATAAAGATGAAAACACAAGCTTATGGTAAGAAGTAGTTATAGGATGTAAATAATGATGAGTGATTAGAACTACTTTAATTATGGTTACTTAAGAATAAAGATGCTTGCTATTTCTTGATCTTTTGAATTGAGTGCTCTTATTATTCTTTATTATTCTGATTTCATGATTGCATTGATCCTTGATATGTGTATGCATTCAAATTAAATTTCCGAAAAGAATTGTTTTTAAAGATTTAAACATAGACTTGTATAAAATTTGTTCTATTTTTAATACTATCCCAGAGTATATCGAGTCAGTCTTAAACATGTTTGTGGTTTCGTCCTAGTTAAGTAAACCCTCAGATGACATAACACCTCCAGTGTAGACATACACTAGTTTAAATGGCTTGCGTCACGTGCTAAGTGCCACCGTAGACCTACGAAAGTGGAATCTTTATTTGCATTAGTCTTAGTTTTTGTTTTCATAGTTTCTTATGCACTAGTTTGCTAGGGACTAGCAAAGGTTTAGTGTGGGGGAAATTATGATCGAGCCAAAATAGACTCTATTTTTATGATCATTTTCCTATGCTTTTTGGTATTTTTATGTGTGATTTAACCCTATTTTACAAGTATTTATGTTTTTAGGTCTTGAAGAGAAGAAAAGTGGAAACTTGTTGTTTTTCACTATTTTTGGAGCTAAATTGATGACTTTTTGCACAAATATGGACTTAGCAATTTTGAATAAAGATTTGGAGATTCGAAATTCGTGATTGAAGATTAATTGAAGACAATTTCAAGTCATGAAGATCATTGAAGAATTATTTCAAGAAGCAAGAATTGAGTATTGAGCTTAAATCGCGAAGGATTGAAGACATGCTATGGAGAAGCCTTGAAGACATAGACTTTTGAATATTTTATATGGGATAATACTCAGCCCATATGAGCCCACAATTGGAGTCAAAGCTCCAATTGGTGCCGCAAAAACCATGCAAAATATTCAATTTCCCAATCTAGTCCTAGTTAGATTAGGATTCTACGCAGTCTCGGTAAAACGGTCATTACTTTTGACTTAGACCTCCAAAAAATGCGCGTGAGTAAGCGTTGAAAAGAGAACTCCGAGATCTACAACTTTGCTTTGAAGCCCAAAACCCAGTTCTGCCATCTTCAAGCCCGAAATTGATGTCAAACACAATTCACAATCCTCTTCATCTATTTTTCTCTTTTTCTAGTTTTTAAGTGAGAGTTTTGCCCCCTCTCTTTGAAGAGAGGGGTGCGATACCTTTGTAGCAGCCAAGGGGAGATTTTGCCTCTTTTTTTGTAAGTTATTCTCTTCTTAAACCTCTCATGGGTTTTTCCAAATCCATGAGTAGCTAAATTCTTAATACTTCTTATTCTTTGGAGAATTCAATCAATTAATTATGGTGAGATTTGTGTGCATATAATTTGATATTTGTTCTTGGTTTTATAGTTTGCTTATGTTTGTTTTATTTTATGATCTTGATGATTATTGATTTATGTGGTCACTAATGATGTAATTGGATAGATCTATAGTTAAATAAAACTTAGGACGGCCAATCCAAGTTTGATTGTGAGGTAAAAAATTGGACACCACGGCCCATGGGTTCAATGGGATTAGTAAACCTTATAAATTCTTGTTTGTGATATGCTTGAATTAATAAGTTTGGTTATACTTGTTATGCATGTATGAATAATTGTTCTTAATGCATTGTTCTTGGCAACTTTTCAGCCCTACGAAGGAAGTTGGTTGTTAAGAATAATAGGGATAATTTAAGCCCTACGAAGGAACTTTTATCTAATATACATGTTAGAGATTTCTCTACACCAATTGTTTAATTAAGAAAATATTAAATTCATCTTTTAAATCAAGGATTCATAGTTAAATTGATTGATTTTTACCATTGGAGAAGAAGTATTCTTTCTTACTATTGTTTTCTTTATTAATTGCTATAGTTTAGATTTAATTTAGTTTATTTTATTTTAGTTTAATTGATTTTCTTTATATTTTTTATTTTTTAATCCCTTGTTTTTGAGTGATTCTTAGAGAAGATTTTATCTTTGGATAAGTCAATTCCCCTTCTCTGTGGGATTCGACCCCTGCTTGCCCTATCTACTTAGTTAGGTTTTTGTGGGAATTATTTTGTGATTTGCTAACGACCGATGAGCAAGTAACATGCGAATGGAGGTATGCTTCACAACCGGAGAGAAAACTTCATTATAATCAATCCTCCTTTTGACTGAAACCTTTAACAACCAAGCGTGCTTTAAATCTAGCTACTTCAACCCCTAGAATACCTTCCTTTTTCTTGAAGACCCATTTGCAACCAACAATCTTCTGACTAACTGGCGGTTTAACCAGTTCCCATGTATGGTTTTTGTGAAGATATTCCATTTCCTCACTCATAGCAACTAACCACTGTGATGACTCAAATGTGACAGCCTCATTATAACTTGAAGGTTCTAAACCAATAGACTCCGCCACACTAAGTGCATAAGAAACCAAATTAACATCAACATACCTTTGAGAAGGTTTAATTTGTCTCCTCGTTCTACCAGTGGCAATGTTATGCTCCTGCTCTTAAGGTGCAATATTTTCTTCATGTGAATCCTCTGCCTCAACCGGATCCCATTGGACTGAAGTACCTTCATCTGAAGTAGAATTGGGAGTCTCCACCTGAAACTCCACATGCTGCTCAACACCGCAATCTCCCTTTTCAACAGACTTTTCCTTTTCCCGAGAATTAGTGGTCGATCGAAGCAAGGATGACTTATCAAAAGTCACATCTCTGCTGACAATTAACTTAGGCGAATCACCAACACCTATATCCTTTCACCCTTTGGCCATATCCAAGAAATATGCATTTTTTTACCCTCGGTTTCAATTTACCCTCATTTACATGAGCATAAGCAGAGCAACCAAACACTCTTAAACCAGAGTAATCAGCAGGTTTACCAGACCATACCTTTTCAGGAGTTTTCAGCTCAATAGTTGTAGATAGAGACCTATTTACCAAATAGCATACAGTATTCACAGCTTCAACCCAAAAATCTTCATTAAGCCCAGCGTTCACTCTCATAAACCGAGCTCTCTCTAAAAGAGTTCTTTTCATGCGTTCTGCAACTCCATTCTGCTGTGGTGTATGTGAAATAGTATGATGTCTCACAATTCCTTCATTCTTGCAGAACTCATCAAAAATCACCTGAGCAATACTCCAAACCGTTATCAGTTCGAAACCGCTTGATCTTCTTCCTTGTTTGGTTTTCAATCAAAGCCTTAAATTGCTTGAAGGTGACTAACACAACATGATCTTTGTTTTTTTGAAAATACACCCAAACATTTCTTGAGTAGTCATCAATAAACGTCAACAAATATCTATAACTACCCTTAAAAGTAACAGGAGAGGGACCCCAAAGATCATAATGAATGTAATCAACATTACCTTTGGTTCGATGAATGCAGTTCTGAACTTAACCTGAATCTGCTTGCCAAATATACAACGTTCACAGAAGTCAAGCTTACCAGTACACTGCCCATATAACAAACCCTGTTTGCTCAACAAAGACATACCTCTCTCACTCATATGCCTAAGTCGCATATGCCATAATTTGGTGATATTAGAATCTGGATCTACCGATGATGACACTACCGTAGTACCCGTAACAGTGGAACCATCCAAGATGTAAAGTCCTCGCTCTAAATGTCCACGCATCACAGTCAAAGCGCTAGAGTATACTTTCAATACTCCAGCTCCACCGGAAGACCGAAAACCTTTCTTGTCCAAAGTAGTAAAATAAGATTTTTCTTCATTTCAGGAATGTGTCTGACATCTTTCAAGGTTCTAACAATACCATCAAACATCTTAATACAAACTGTACCAATACCTACAATTTTGCAGGCATAATCATCTCCCATTAGCGCAGAACCCGCACACCTCTCATAAGTTGAAAATAACTCCTTTGAGGTACTAATGTGAAACGAAGCACCCGTATCAAGAATCCATCACTCACCTACAGGTGAATCGAATACCTGTTAGAACAGTTTCAACATCATTTGAAGAATCATCAACAACCACATTTGCATCATCTTTGGTCTTGTCCTGCGCTTCACCTTTTTCCCCTTTAATTTTGGAAAATCTTTTCTCATGTGCCCATATCTTTTACAATAGTAGCATTGCACTTTATTTCTGGACTATGATCTAGAGCCCTTACTACATGAATTTCCATCTCTTGTCCTGGATCTCCCTCGAGTAACCAAACCTTCACCATGATTGCTTTCAACTGCTTTGCCATTCAACTGTTTTCTCAACTCATTTGAACCCAAAGCAGTTTTCACCTCATCAAGAGTAATATCCTCATGACCATACAGCATATTCTCCACAAAATTCTCGTAAGAAGGAGGCAAAGAACACAAAAGAATCAAAGCTTGGTCCTCATTATCAATTTAATATCAATATTATTGAGATCCATGATAATAATATTAAATGCATCAAAGTGTTGAGACAAAGGTGTACCTTCATCCATCTTCAGGGTGTAAAGCCGCTGCTTGAGGTAAAGTCGTTTCGTCAACGTCTTCGTCATATAATTGTTTTCCAACTTAACCCATAATTCAGGCGCAGTGGATTCATTAGCAACTTTCCCTTAGAACCTCATCTCCAAGACATAGCAAAATAGCACTATGTGCTTTCTCCACCAGTTCGTCTTTCTGATCATCCGAAAGCGAAACAGGCAATTTATCTTTGCCACCCAAAGCCTTAACCAGTCCCTGCTGAACCAAAATCGCTCGCATCTTAATTCGTCATAAACTGAAACTATTTTTCCCAGTGAACTTTTCAATATCGAATTTCGTCGAAGACACGTTTGCAGCCATACCAGCTAACTAAGCAGAAAACTGAAGCCAAACAACGGAAGCAACTCCAAATCAAAACCAACGAGCTCTGCATTTACCGCAAAGCAGTGAATAAAATACCGTACCGGATCGGTCGGTTCAACCGGTTGAACCGGGAACCGGTGCCCAGAACCGGTATGTGTATAAAATTGTCAAGTCGACGTACCGGCGTTGACCCGATTCAAACGCGGTTGAACCGGCCGATTTACCGGTTTTTGACCGATTTTGGACAACCGGGAACCGGTGCCCAGAATCGGTATGTGTATAAAATTGTCAAGTCAACATACCGGCGTTGACCAGGTTCAACCGCGGTTGAACTGGCCGATTTACCGATTTTGGACTTGGTCAACTTTTTCATTTTGAGAAATTTTAAAAAAATAATTTCAAATGGTAAGAATTGAACCCAACACACTTTGAATGAAGACAAAAGATTTAACCACTCCACCAAAGTGTTATTTAATGATTATTTCATCATATATAATATTTATTTTATACTAAAATTTTTTTTTTAAAAAAAAAAAACTCTTAAACGGTTTAACCGCCGGTTCAACCGGTTGAACCGGATACCGGTGGCCTCACCGATATGGCCTCCGGTCCGGTATTTTATTCATTGCCGCAAAGACAACTGAAACCACTCGAGATGCCCGAACGAAGCTCTGATGCCAATTTGTTAGAGTTGGCTCAGCAAAATTAACTAATACGCATGCAAATCAATTCACAAGAAATATAGTTAGGCACAAATAAACAAATAAGTAGGAACGATAACTAACAAAGAATACAGGATTTACGTGGTTCGGCTTAAAAGGCTACATCCACGAACAGAGACGAGGAGAACGATTTCACCACGTCGAAAGAGATTACAAACAGCTTATCTACCAAGCTATCCGAAAAAAAAAAAAAAAAGAAAACCGAAAGCTAAAACAAGAAGCCACAATCAGCAAAGCTCTCTTTTTTCTCGAAAGCAAATAGTTGACAGCGCGGAACTAAAATTGCTTTTGCAATTCACGCCTAAAATCAATTCTACCCGTAAGCCCTAAAACATATTAATATATATAACCCATGTTCTATTACCAAATTAGGCATGAGGTAAAAAACTAACCAGGCATATAATTAAGGGCAAAATTGTCAAGTCACTAAACACAATAATACCATATACGTTGTGCTCATCCTGAAAATTTTTTTTGGATTCGCCACTAGAGGTGATGTGACTCAAATGTCAAGAATTCAAGAGGTATTTTATCCTTAATTAGAGTTTAGCCATAAAATGACCTATTTTAAGAGTTTAGAGGCAAAATTAAGTAAAAATAATAAACTAAGAATTGAGTGTTACTAAGTTGAAAAAAAAAACAATTGAGTGTTACTACAAAAGAGGGTAAACATGCTTAAAGAATAATGATTAGAACATATTATCATACTTAAATTTCAAATAATATCCTACTAAAATGATTAAAAAGAAGATTCATAAAGACAATACCAGAATATATAATTTGCAAGGGTGAAAAAGGAACCATTTGGAACCGTTGAAAAAGTGACGATTGACAGAGATGAAATGAAAGCACAATTCCAATTCTGCAGTCAAAAGTCAAAACGTTTCAGTGATGTCTTGAAAAAGTTTCTTTTCTTTTGTTTTTTTTTTTACTATGCATTTGCATGTTATGATAGTGGAAAACGGCACAAGATGAGGGTAGGGTCTTTCTTTCAATTCTTCAATTTTTTTTTTGAACAAAGTTTTACAGCAAGGAAGTTAGACAAAAACAAAGTTATCGAATTTACGAAAATTCCCTAGTAAAACAGGAGCTTGTAAAGACTCAAATCAAATACCTTTCGTTCATCAATTACAAGTTAGTAATACTTGTTGGAAAAATCCAACGTGTATAGGTTTATATATATACATGTATTGTATATTATATATAGGTAATTATAAGGTTAAGCCCAAATTAAAGTGGTCTGTTAAGGTTAAAGTCTTGGGCTTTATATCATCTAATTAAGTATGGACCTTTAATGTGTAGAAACCCAAGTATTAGTTTATTTTATGATGGGTTGAAATAAGATTAAGACCTATAAATACCTAGGGTTATGGTCCCCAAGTTAGAAGAAGAGCGTAAGTTTTCTGACTTCCCATAAGCTAAGAAAAATATAGCCGCCATCGACCTAACTTGGAAGATCTAACCGCAAAAGGCTCAAGAATTTGAACAGTCATGAATTCAGATACGCTTCCGTATCAGTTCTAATTAATTTCTTTATAATTTAACATGGTCTTAGGTTATTGGTGATGGTTTTCACCATTAAAGATTTGTTGTAGTTTTTCTACAAGTGGTATCAGAACTAAGTTTTCATGTTAGATCATTGAGAATTAATTTATTTTGATTAATTCGTTATTGCGATTTGTCTTCCATCGCTATCAAAATTTGGTTCGGCTAAATCTGATTTAAGGGTTCGGCATGTTTTTGGTCTTAGTATATTTCGATTTAATCTGATTAAAAGATTCAGATATTCTGCTTAATTGATTACAGGCATGCGGCTTCCTTATGTTGATACCTCCATTCACACTTGAGGGTAAATATGTCCTCAATAATGTTAGAATAAGATGTGTGGCTCAGATTTGATCTAAAATCTTAAGCTAGATCAGATTTGGTGCCACCATAATTATAATTTAATTAGGAAAGTAATTTTATTTTCCTAATTTCCTATAATGGGGCCGCAAAAAAAGAATTAAAGTCATCTTATATGATCTTCAATTTTAACGGAGACTTAATTCTGATATGACGACCATCCTAATTTTATGAAAATACATAATACCATGTCTAATTTAGATATGTGGCATGATATGTAGCGCAATATGACCTAGTCCCAACCGCCCATGCCCAAATTTGATCACAATTGAATTAAATACAACTTTGTATTTTGTTCAATTAAGGACAAAAGGCGAAATTGATAAAATTGAGAGGGCTAGGTTGGTGCAATTTCAAAATTGAATACACCATGATGATCCTTGACTTCCGTAGATCACTCTAGCAAAATTTCATCTCATTCTGACTTAAGACGAAGAACTTATTCACGATTTTCAATTAAGGACAATTTTGGGGTGTGAAACCAATTTCACCATGAAGGAGAGCTCATTTTCGATCATAACTTTTCCCATGGTCTTAAAATGGTATTCGAACCCTACTGGTGAAATTTGGGCTCAATCTGACACCGGTTGCAACTTTTGCATTTCTTTCAATCAAAGACATGAGGCTTTCCATCCCGGTTTAGTCATTTTTGAATCCGATCTCTGTTTTGATCGAACCAAGGGCCAAGAATGGTCAAGTTATGCTCAGTTTTGTGGCCTATTGGTTTATGTTCAAAGTTAGGATCATTTTGGCTACTTTGTCAGCAAATCAAGCTACAGTGGAGAACAACCGACAACCCGAGTCAAGATGGATTATGTCAGAAAGGAGGAGATTGCGCCAAAGTCATGTTGGATATGTGATGCTCGACCTTGGATATGTCATTGATGATAGTCAGCATTGAAAGTCATGTCAGAGTCTCTCAGTAATTTCCAGGAAGGTTCCTTGAAGTCGTCAGAGAAGAAAGTACAGCAAAACGACGCAGAAAGGTCGCCGATGCCTATGGGTCATAAGGATTTCGAAATTTATGACATTTAATGTCAAAATATTAATCTTTCCTATGGGAGATTTTCTTGCCGAAATTAGCAGAATTGCAGTCAGAATCGAAATCTAGAGGGCGTGGCGACGAAGTAAAGCAACCCAGGCCACCCCCTATATAAGGATCACGCCCCTAGATGTCAAAAACCATATCTCAACATCTCAAAAACATGCTTCCACAACCCCAAAAATGCTCCGTGCAAAAACCTAAGCTCCACGCTTATTCTCTTTCAGGCTCCGCGCCTTTTCTCTGCAGAAACTCTGCAAAACTCTTTTTTGTTCATCAAGTTCTTCATTGTTCTTGATATTTTCCTTATTTCAATCTTGATTACACAAGATTTTCTCTTTGTAATCTGTTTCAATAAAATCAAATAACAATATTTTGTTATTTTCTCTTTCTGTTCTTCGAAAAACCTTTAAAAACCTTTATTTTGAGAATCAAACCTGGGATCAATGATTTAAATGTTTCGGTGTAACTTTGATCCAGTTCCCGCAATTCACTCGCTTTGATCTATCATCTCCTACATCGCGCACCAGATCTACCATCTACTCCCCTTTGTCATTTCCGGCAAAATGACTGGCACGCCCTGCACTGCCAATTAGTAGTTTTTCGTGAGAACTCTTTCAAAGAGATTTTTGGCGCAACATCTCTTTTGGGCACGCCCGGTGGGACAAAAAGGCTTTGATTTCTCATCTCGAGCGACTTAAAGGTTTTTTCTTCTTGTAAAACGTGGTGTCCGCCCGAGACGAGCCAGCACCGACGTCTCTTTCCCTTATCTCCGATGTCCGCCCGACCAAGGCCAGCGTCGAGTTCTCCCTCCACAACTTCTACGGTATCCACCGAGATGGTCCACACCAATTTCCTTTGACAACCTGAAGCCGGACACAACAACTTGTCTTCCCGCTTCCGTCATTTTAAAGGTTCTTTCTTTATTTTTAATGTCAAGTCAAATTTTGACTTTACTTCATGCATTTCTTTTTATTTTTTTACATTATTTTCAATTTTCTTGTTACTACGATTACCATGGATTCCAAGGTCAATGGCATTGAGAAATATTGCTCCTAGAAAAAAGTTGGAGTTCTCTCCACCTAGGGCAAGGCATGATATAGCGTCAAGTACTTCTTCATTCGCACCATCTTCATTAAGAATGGTGTCGTATCTAACGAAACAGTTTCACCAGAAGGAGGTTGATCTCCGTAGAAAACATACGTCGCAGCCGCACCATGAAGTTCAAAATAGTGTTTGGCAAAAGGTGGAACATCCCAGATCCCCTAGCCAACCTATTCCAAAAAACAAGAAAACTTGGAGAAGACGTGAACTCCGTAAAAGAGCTAAAGCAAGAAAACAAATGGAGATGACCATGAACTCCACACTCCAGGAATTTACTATTGACTGCACCACTTCCAATATGGATGATGGTGATGAGAAGTCTACTCCAATCAAAGTAGATGTTGGCGCCACTACTTCATCTGATGATGATGCCACTTCTACTAGCAACACCACCCATATTACAGAAGCTATTGATGACAACATGAGTATGGGAAGTGGTGAAGATGACAACACAAGTCAATTGCCCCATGAAGATGGCGAACACTCGGGGGGGAAAGATGATGTCATCTTTGACCGTGCTGAAAGTGGTGAAGATGACTACACCGAACATGATGATGGTCAACCTAACGAAAAAAAGGTGGTAAATGAGGAAGTTACGCCCGGGGGGCAACTTTCTAACCACTCTGACTTTGAGGAAGTTGACGGCTCCATAGAAATCACTGACTCCCATGAAAGTCTTCTTGATGAAGATGAAGCTTATCAGGCACACGCCAACCCAACATTGGGGCAAATGAATCCTACTTCATTAGCCTTGGTGCAGTCCTTTGTAGAGACCATGAATAGAATATCTTTGGCGCAAGAACAGAGGATGCAACAAATCATGGGCCTGATAAACCGAGTAAACGAGCCACATGACCAACTTAAGGAGTCAAACGACTTCCTTAAAGAACAGATGACGCAAATTCAAGAAAACATCATGATTCAAATCGGATTGGTCGAAGTTATGCTCGGGGAGCAAATTTCTAACCACTCTGATTTTGAGGAAGTTGATATCTCCATGGAAATTACCAATCCCAAGGAGATTGAAGTCTCTCCTGAAATCAAAGAATACAGAGACAACTTGGAGTTTAATAACTCTTCAGAGCCCGACGCTCGAAAAGATGGAGATCTTCTTGATAATGATGACGAGCGGCCCAAGGAAAATCTAAACTATGGGGCCGACGTTACCGAATTCAAGATTGATCAGCTTGAAAAAGATGAAAGTCTTCATGATGAAATTAAAGCTGACCAAGTATGCACTGTTCGCGCAAAAGACATAACAAGTGTGCATGAGATGCTCGCCCGACTTGATGCTTTGTTAGCCAGGATAAAATCTGGTCCAAAAATTACGAAGGAAAGTCAGGGCAAAGAAACCATGGAAGTAGCTAGGAGATGGCAAGCGATGCCCGGGGGGCAAGAAAGATGGTGCTAAGACCATTGTCTTGCGCCAAGTTCATACAAAGCTTAGTGGACAAAGCCGCCCCAAATGCTAATGCGGTTTTAAAAAAAAATTATGTCACCACTTTTTGTGAAAGTGGCATTGGTTTAGGTTTTTGATCGGTCGTCAGCAATCATAAAAATAATCCCCACAAAATCCTAACTAAGTAGATAGGGTAAGCATGGGTCGATCCCACATAGAAGGTGGATAGACTTTATCTGAAGATACAATCCTTAAAAATCTCTCAAAAGCAATGCGTAAAAACAGGGGTTTGAAAATAACAATTAAAAAGAAAGCAATTATACTAGAAACAAAGCAAAATAAATTAAATCTAAGTGTATGGCAATTAAGAAAGAAAATAATAATTAAAAAGCATACTTCTTCTCCAATGGTAGAAAACAATCAAATTAATTATGGGTCCTTGATTTAAAAGATAAATTCAATATTAAATTCTTGATGATAACTGGTTTAGGGAAAACCCTAACATGCTATTTTGATAAGATTAGCCGTCAAGCCTTAAATTACCCATTTTTCCTCCTAACTAATCAATTAGCCGTCAAGTCTTAAAGATTTGCTAGGAATCAAAGCATTAAGAACAACTTTTATCAGTTCTTTCACACATGCTTAATAAATAAAACCATACAACAATCAGATAAATCTGATCACTGGCATGCAAACCCAATTGACCCGCCGTCAAGCGTCGTCAACTCGCTACACACAATCAAACTCATGCGTCAACCTTGTTGTTTGATCTAGCCAACAATCTCTCAAATTATCTCTTTATCGGCCGTTATAAATTGATAAAAATCAAGATTGTAGAATTAAAACAGAGTTTAACATGCTATCTATCAAGAATAAAATACCAAATTATAAGAACAGAAATCTCACCATGTTAATTGATTGAATTCACCAAAGGATTAGAAGTATAAAGAATTTAGCTCCTCATGGATTTGGGAAAATCCATGAGAGGCTTAAGAAAACTTACAAGACTTGAAGGGGCAGAATCCTCCTCTTGAATAACCTAGGGTTGCCGCCCCTCTCTATGCAAAGAGAGGGTGGCGGCACCCTAGCCTTAAAATCTAGAACTAGAAGAGAAAAAGAAGAAGAGAGAATTATCTAGATATTGTGTGTGTAGGGATTGCGATTTGTGTTACAGGGGTGGCTATTTATAGTGGAAATAACCCTAGGAATTCCAATTCTAAGTAGGAAAGAAGTCTAGGACGTTTTAAGGGCTAACTTAGACTCCGTGTTAGCTTAAAAGTCTTCCTAGAACCAAAATCCTAATCAAAATAGGATCCTAAAAAATTCTGGATTCGTGCAGAGACTTCGACGGCGATTTTGGGCTTGAAAACGGCAGAACTGGGTCTTTGACTTCAAAGGAAAGTTGTAGATCTCGGAGTTAGCTTTCCAACGACTACTTATGGGCCTAAAACGAACATCTGAGCAGAAAGTTATGATTTTTCTACCGAGACTGCGCTGAATCCTAATCCTGTTAGGATTAGAAGCGGGAATAAGCGGGAATTGGATATTTCCTTGGATATAGGCGGCACAAATTGGGTTCTTAATTCCAATTGTGGGCTTATATGGGCTGAGTATTATCCCATATAAAATATCCAAAATTCCTTAGCTTCCGGGCTTTATTCATGACTTGTCTTCAATCCTTCACAATTTAAGCTCCAATCTTCAATTCTTGCCCTTGAGATAATTCTTCAATAGTCTTCAAATCTTCAAATTATTTTCAATTAGTATTCAAACACGAACTTCGAATCTCCAAATCCATACTCAAAATTGCTTTTTCCATATTTGAGTAAAAAGTCATCAATTTAGCTCCAAAAAGAGTGAAAAACAACAAGTTTACATTTTTCTCGTCTTTAAGACCTAAAAACACAAATACTCATAAAATAGGGTTAAAATACACATAAAATTAGCAAAAAGCATACGAAAATGATCATAAAAATATGGTCTTTTTTGGCTCGATCAGTTTTGGAAGGAATCATGGTGCCATCTTAGATTATTCATGGCACCATAATTCCGCTTATTCCTCATTGTGTCTTTAGTTCAAAAATATTAGCCAAATTAATTATTGATATTATGGCGTCATTAATCTTGATGCCATAGCCAAAGTTAATTTTTCATCTTTATGGCCTTTGAAAAATTCATACGCCATTAGATTCCGAGAAGCTTGGATTTAATCATTTGTTGGCCTTAGTTTAAGTTTGGCCACGTGCAACATAATTTCTTGAGTTGGCAAAATTTCAAAGCCACTAAGTTAAATAAAGTTGCAATTTTTTATATCATATTGGGGGCTCATAGTTCATTAGGCAAATTTGCTACACTTCATACTTAATGAACTAGGGGGGCATTGTTGATACCTCAATTTACACTTGAGGGTAAATATGTCCTCAACAATGTTAGAACAAGATTGTGGCTCACATTTTATCTAAAATCCTAAGCTAGGTCAGATTTGGTGCCACCATAATCATAATTCAATTAGGAAAGTAATTTTATTTTCCTAATTTCCTATAATGGTGCCGAAAATTAGCAATAATTATTGAAATAATAATTATTATAAAATAATTATTATTATTTCAATAAATGATGGTCAGAAAAGAATTAAAGTCAGCTTATATGATCTTCAATTTTAACGGAGACTTAATTCTTATATGACGATCATCCTAATTTTACGAAAATACATAATGCCATGTCTAATTTAGATATGCGGCATGATATGTGGCGCAATATGGCCTAGTCCCAACCGCCCATGCCCAAATTTGATCACAATTGAATTAAATACAACTTTGTATTTTATTCTATTAAGGAAAAAAGGCGAAATTGATAAAATTGAGAGGGCTAGGTTGGTGCGATTTCAAAATTGAATACACCATGATGATCATTGACTTCCGTAGATCACTCTTGCAAATTTTCATCTCATTCTGACTTGAGACGAAAAACGTATTCACGGTTTTCAATTAAGGACAGTTTGGGGTGTGAAACCAATTTCACCATGAAGGAGAGCTCAATTTCGACCATACCTTTTCCCATGATCTTAAGATGGTATTCGAACCCTACTGGTGAAATTTGGGTTCAATCTGACACCGGTTGCAACTTTTGCATTTCTTTCGATTAAGGACATGAGGCTTTCCACCCCGGTTTAGTCATTTTTGAATCGGATCTCTGTTTTGATCGAACCAAGGGCCAAGATTGGTCAAGTTATGCTCAATTTCATGACCTATTGGTTTATGTTCAAAGTTAGGATCATTTTAGCTACTTTGTCAGCAAATCAAGTTACAGTGCAAAACAACCGAGACCCGAGTCAAGATGGATTGCGTCAGAAAGGAGGAGATTACGCCAAAGTCATGTTGGATATGTGATGGTCGGCCTTGGATATTCATTGATGATAGTCAGCATTGAAAGTCATGTCGAAGTCTCTCAGTAATTTCCAGGAAGGTTCCTTGAAGTAGTTAGAGAAGAAAGTGCAGTAAAACGACGTAGGAAGGTCGCCGATGCCTATGGGTCATAAGGATTTCGAAATTTATGACATTTAATGTCAAATATTCATCTTTCCATGACATATGACATTCCTAGCACCTTCCTGGGAGATTTTCTTGCCAAAATTCGCAGAATTGCAGTCATAATCGAAATCTGGAGGGCGTGGCAACGAAGTAAAGCAACCCAGGCCGCCCCCTATATAAGGAGCACGCCCGTAGCTCTCAGGAAACAGATCTCAACATCTCAAAAACATGCTTCCATAGCCCCAAAAATGCTTCGTGCAAAAACCTAAGCTTCGCGCCTTTTCTTTGCAGAAACTCTGCAAAACTCTTCTTTGTTCATCAAGTTCTTCATTGTTCTTGATATTTTCCTTATTTCAATCTTGTCTACACAAGATTTTCTTTTTGTAATCCGTTTCAATCAAATCAAATAACAATCTTTTGTTATTTTCTCATTTTGTTCTTCGAAAAACCTTTAAAAACCTTTATTTTGAGAATCAAACCTGGGATCAATGATTTTGTGACTTTGATCCAGTTCCCGCAATTCACTCGCTCTGATCTATCATCTCCTACATCACGCACCAGATCTACCATCTACACCCGTTTTTCATTTTCGGCAAAATGACTAGCACGCCCACACTGCCAATTAGTAGATTTTCGCGAGAACTCTTTCAAAGAGATTTTTGGCGCAACACCTTAATTATTATATTACTTATATTACGAATGTATGAAATTCCAATATGTTTGATTTCGGCTTTCCATTAAAGTATTATTGCTGATTGAATTGAATTTAGCATTCCACAATATATATACATCTATAGAAATTGTTTATGAATGATACACACATGGCAGCAAACTTATGTTTTGATTCGGTCCCCACGTGTTAAATTTGGCTTGCTAATATTCTGTAATTTGCATATTTATGAAATTATGGATTCGAATTTTTTGGATTCTATATATATAGAATTGATTCAATCTGTATTCATGAAAAAGGTGTTTTGATCAATATTTATATTATTCATCAATTTGGTTCAAGAGTAAAATTTTGATAATAAAACATGCGGTTATACATTATGAATTCAATTAAGTTTCTGTTGCTACATGTGAATAAGATGAATTTCTTAGTCAAGAAAATTTGGATAATACACATGTATTTACACGTATAGTGTGGCTATTATGCTTGAATAAATTTTTTGATTCTACCGCTACCTTGATTTTATCAATATGTGATATATATGGAAATTGGCTGAAAGGATTGACAATGTCGCAACATTAGGAAATTGAAGTTGTGTCATTGCTATTGTTATACAACCTAGCCTATGCAGAATTATGGGTATCTCAAATTCAGATTTGGTATTTTAAGGACATATAGCATTTGAAATTAAATTAATTGAAACATGTTGCCAAAGCAACCTCTCTTGTGAAGATTAATTTAATTTAAAATGTTAAAAGGTTTTCTGTGTGTATGTTGTTTATGGCGAACAATAATCGGCCCAAAGGAAGGTTAGTGTTTGACCCGAATTGCATACATACCTGTGGTGGTAAACATGTGATGAGTATTCAATATAACATGTGAACATTAAATCGGTCCAAAGAAAGGTTTAATGTTTGACATGTCTTATTGTCAATGTTTGATCACTACACCAAGGTGCCACTTACAAGTTAGTATTTCTGTCGAAAGACTAAATACTAATGTTGTGCTAGGTATCTTGTGATGGGGCCTTACCATTATCTGAAATCAATTTTGCATATTATGGTATTATAGATGTGAGTAATTCGATTTTACTTGCATTTTACTTATGTCTAATTCCTGCTTTTGCTGCAAATATCTCTGCTAGCACCAATTCAATTACGATGCTTAATGGCACAAACTTTAAGGCATGGCAAGAGAACATTTTAATTGTTCTCGAAGTCATGGATTTGGATCTTGCTTTACGAGCTGATAAACCTGATCCACTTACTGATGAGAGTACCTCTGAGCAAAAGAGGAAGATGGAAAAGTGGGAAAGGTCAAATCGTATGAGCTTGATGATCATGAAGTGTGCCATTCCAGAAGCTTTTCGGGGCACTATGTCTGATAAGATTACTACGACTAAGGATTTCTTTGAGGATCCTGAGAAAAGGTTTGTCAAAAATGAAAAGGCCGAAGCAAGTACACTTTTGGCAAACATTGTCTCACTGAGGTACACAGAAAAAGGAAATATAAGAGAGTACATTGTGGAAATGTCTCATATTGCTTCAAAATTAAGGGCACTCAAGTTGGAGGTATCCGAAGGCTTGTTAGTGCATTTGGTTTTAATATCTCTTCCGACACAGTACAGTCAATTTAGAGTGAGCTACAATTGTCAAAAGGAGACATGGTCACTTAATGAGCTCATCTCTCACTGTGTCCAAGAAGAGGAAAGGTTGAAGTATGAGAAGACAGAAAGTGCTCACTTAGCCACAACATCTAAGGACAAAAGGAACAAAAGGAAGAAAACTGAAGAAGCTGTGACTCCGGAAACACAAAAGGAACATAATGAAGAAAATTCAACTGGCTATTTCTTTTGTAAATCTGAAGGTCATATAAAGAAGCATTGTACCAATTATCACGCTGGCGTGCAAAGAAAGGGATGCCTAAATTGGCAAAAACCAATTGATGGTGAAAGAAACATCTGTATGGGGTGACGGCAAATTAGTGAAAGTCGAAGCAATAAGGAATTTTGGATTATTGTTAAAGAACTGGATTTTATTTGGATTTGATTGAGACTTTGGTTGTACCATCTTTTAGATGGAACTTGATTTCTATTTCTGCCTTTGCACATTGTTCATTTGGAAATGGAATATTTAGTCTTTTTCAAACTTCAAATTTTGGTTGATTCGGATTCTTTATCAGGTTACGATAATCTATATGTGGCTCATACTTTTGCTTCGTTTAATGAATCCTTGCATATAAGTGTACAAATTTTGAAGTGCAAATTAACCAGTGAGAATTCCGCTTTGTTATGACACAAAAGATTAAGTCACTTCTCCAAAAGGAGAATGGGGAGACTTGTGTCTAACGGAATTCTAATACTTGTGTTAATTGCATTAAGGAGAATCTTTAAAGACCATAGTGTATATAGTCAATAGTGTTCCTACTAAAGTAACTGATAAGACCCCTTATGAGTCTAGGATGCGCAAAAACCCACCACTAGCACATTTGGGGATGTCCAACTAAGGCAAGACCTTATAGGTCAAATGAAAGGTATTTGGACTCAAGAACTATCAGTTGTTACTTTAGTGGATCTTCTAAAATATCCATGGGCTACAAGTTCTATGATCCCACTACTAAGGTAAATTTTTAAGACGAGAAATTCTAGGTTCTTTGAGGATGTTGAGTTTGCTGGGGGGGGAAAGGATTAAGGACTTTGTCTATGAAGAGGAATATGTTGAAATTCCTCTAATTGCTATTGACAATGATCAGGGTCAGGTTTCCATTCCTAACATTGCTCAAGAAGCAATTCTGGATCAAGACAATGTGGTTGAAACTCTTATCCAAAGTTAACAATTGTTTTAGAAAAATAAACTCTATGACTTTAAGGAATTCCAATAGAGAGGAGAAATGCAATTTAAGATAATTATATTGCATTTTTCAAGAACATAAAGTTGACATTGGTGTGATGGAAGATGATTTTATCAAACTTCATCAAGCCATTGAAAGTTCCAGCTCTCAAAAGTGGATAGATGTAAAGCAAATGATTTTCAAACTAAAGAAATCTATCTATGGACTCAAACAGGCATCTCGTCGATGGTATCCCAAATTTCTCCAAGCCGTCATCTCATTCGGTTTTAAGATGAACTTCGCGGATGAATGTGTGTACCATAAGTTTAGTGGGAGTAAGTGAAATTCTTCTGGTTTCATATGTCAATGACATACTGCTTGCCATAAATGATATAGGCTACACCTCTTTTGTTTTGGGGATTTAGATACATCGAGATCGCTCTCGTGGTATTCTTGGATTATTATAAAAGAGCTATATCAAATGATACTTGAAAGATTTGGCATGCAGAATAGAAAACCAGGTGATACCCCTTTGACTAAAGGAGATAAGTTTAGTTCAAGTCATTGCCCTAAGAATAACTTTGATTTAAAGGATATGCAGAAGATTTCCCATGCCTCTGTTATGAGGAGTCTTATGTGTACTCAAGTTTGTACGCGTCCAGATATTGCGTACATTTTTGGAATGCTAGAGAGATACTAAGTTATCTGAGATTGTTTCATTGACAAGAGTTCAAAGTGGACAGTTGTTTATAAACTATAAAGCACATTAGGACAAACTCCATAATTGTGGATCCACTTATTAAGGGAATAATGCCACCCAAGGTCTTTCATGAGCACATTGTTCATGTGGGTGTTGCGTTTTTGAAAGATGTCAAGTTTCAGTGGGAGTTCGTATTTTAGATGCTTTTCAGATTAGACACATTTCACTGTCAATTTGGATAAGGTTTTGGTTAATTCAGTTAAGGTTATTTTCAGCTAGCTGTAAAGTATTTGATTTATTTTGTTTCTGAACTCATGTTGAAACTGATCTCAATAAAGTATAAGGTTGGACCAGTTGGAAATAAGCATGCTGAGATCATGCTGCTTGTAATTTCCATGCTACACATCCATACTTGATCCATGTCATTCAATTATAGTAGCATACGTGATCATTGATGTCTTAGTTACGTTAGGTGTAACGAAAGTCACTTTGATCCTATGTTGGTATGATTGATGGTATGGATTGTTCGGAGATGTATTCGGTAATGATAGCAAAATTTCTGAGTTCATAAGGTTATATTATAATATACAATTTAACGAAGTATATATATTACCCAAGTGGGAGATTGTTGGAAAAATCCAACGTGTATGGGTTTATATATATACATGTATTATATATTATAAATAGGCTATTATAAGGTTATGCCCAAATTAAAGTGGTCTGCTAAGGTTAAAGTCTTGGGGCTTTATATCATCTAATTAAGTATGGGCCTTTAATGTGTAGAAGTATTAGTTTATTTCATGATGGATTGAAATGAGATTAAGACCTATAAATATATAGGGTTATGGTCCCCAAGTTAGAAGAAGAGTGCAAGTTTTCTGGCTTCCCATCAGCTAAGAAAAATATAGCCGCCATCGACCTAACTTGGAAGATCTAACCGCAAAAGACTCAAGAATTTGAACAGTCATGGATTCAGGTACACTTCCGCATAAGTTCTAATTAATTTCTTTATAATTTAACATAGTCTTCGATTATTGGTGATGGTTTTCACCATTAGAGATTTGTTGTAGTTTTTCTACAATACTCGCCATTCCAAATTATATGTCAGAGTTGAATTTACTTCAAAATATTCGTCACTTCAGAATTAAAAGAGAGCATTAGTTATTACTATATACTTATTTACTATATTAATCCTATTTAAACATAAAGAAAGAATGTCATATAAAAGGCGTAGAATAGTAATTGAAGAGTAATATAGTCATTCATTTAAGTGATATGTTTTACTGTATTTTAATTTTAACAACTTTTAATGCTTTAATAATCTGTGTGAAATTAGTTAAAGTGACAGATATATTGGAATGTGGTGAATATCATAAAACCACCAAAAATTTATTATCAAGTTAGATGATACAATTTGAATCGCTAATGTCCCGTCACAGCAGATATCTTACATTTTTAAATCCAACCAGAAATAATAAACTTGGTGACACATTAAATAATAAACTTCAAGTAAGAAACTTTTAATGATAAACTAATTAAACAATAAAACTAAATTTGTCACAAGTTTAAGCCTTATCATTTTGATAAAGATACCGTGGCAATTGGCAAGAAGATCTCAACTCTCAATTACAATATTGAATACGAGGTCCACATTGCATTAGTCTGCTTTATTCAGATTTTACCAAATACTACTGTGAAAAAACATATAATGCTAGTAATAAATAGTGAGTAGTGAAGTGACCCAACCTCTCTCAAGTCTCTTTTTTTTTTTTTTTTTTTCTTTGGTGAAATACTCTCATTGTTGTGCTAAGTGCTAATGTAAACCCAAACCCTACTTTGGTCTCTCTCTTAAGTTTTATCTATAAAAAGGGCTGCCTTAGTTACTTGTTTTAGTGATGGTCTGTCCTTTCTTTCTTCACTTTCCTACTACTTGTCTCTTATTACTCCAATAAAATTTCTCCAAAGTTTCAGCCATGGAAGCAACAATGCTGAGATCTCTGCTTGCTTTCACACTCTTCTCTGTTCTATTCTCCCATATCTCAGGTACTTTGTTCAACTCACTCTCTTCTTTTTTCCAAGATCTATTTCAGTAATGTCTTGTTGAACTTGTTTAATATTTATATCTCCTTTAATTAGCATTTGGAATTTTGGATAATCTTTTGTTCTGTTTTTGGTTTGGTTTTAACAGTTGAGGTTTCAGCAACAACAATAACACTGTACAACAAATGCCCACACCCAGTGTGGCCAGGGATCCAACCAAGCGCCGGGCAGCCTCTTCTAGCCCGCGGCGGCTTCAAGCTTCCACCCAACAAGGCCTACTCCATGCGTCTCCCTCCTCTCTGGTCAGGACGTTTCTGGGGTCGCCACGGTTGCTCCTTCGACGCATCTGGACGCGGCCGCTGCGCCACCGGTGACTGCGGCGGCTCCCTCTTCTGCAATGGCCTCGGCGGTACGCCTCCAGCCACCTTAGCCGAAATCACCCTGGGGAAACAGCAAGATTTCTACGACGTAAGCCTTGTGGACGGCTACAACATAGCCATGTCGATAACCCCATTCAAAGGGTCCGGCAAATGTAGCTACGCCGGCTGCGTCAGCGACTTGAACCAGATGTGCCCGGTGGGTTTGCAAGTGAGATCGAGGGATAATAAAAGAGTGGTAGCTTGTAAAAGCGCTTGCTTCGCTTTCAACTCGCCCAGATATTGCTGCACGGGAAGCTTTGGAAATCCCCAATCTTGCAAGCCAACAGCATATTCCAAGATTTTCAAAACTGCATGCCCCAAGGCTTACTCTTATGCTTACGATGATCCCACTAGCATTGCCACTTGCTCCGGCGGCAGCTATTTGGTCACTTTCTGCCCCCACCACCGCTAGAGTTTTATTAGCTAGTATCCATTGTGATTTTATTTTTATTATAATAATAATAGTATAATTAATAGATAATACTTCTAATTAGCTTTCAATTTGGTTGTAATATCTACTTCTTGTTTTATTTTATTAATTATTAATAATTAACAGAAACATTAATATATTATTATGGCAGTTATGTTATGTTTTCTGGGTTTGGATCTGCATTTTGCTTTGCCTTTGAATAGGAGAGGGAATCTCAATCTGGATGGTCCTACTCTCCTTGTTAACGTTAGCTTTGCTTTTTATTAGAGGCTTTTTATTAGAGGGATTGATTGACAGAAATTAGATGGCTTCTGAAAAGTTTTAAAGGAGAGGGTGGGTGGCACTGGCCTAGATATTAAAGATGGAAAAAGAGGGTTGTTTTGGTAAAAATTGAGTTTCACGAATTTCTATAAATTGTAAAACGTGCTGTCAGAGTTGATTGAGGACAGCTA
Organism: Corchorus olitorius; assembly: GCA_001974825.2. Lineage (NCBI taxonomy): Eukaryota > Viridiplantae > Streptophyta > Magnoliopsida > Malvales > Malvaceae > Corchorus > Corchorus olitorius. The sequence goes on along the minus strand of AWUE01022540.1, from coordinate 9,862 downwards.
AGTTTAGTATTTTTGTTTGTGTTTCATTTTGATCTCATGTGACATTTTTTTTTCCTTCGGATTTTATTACTTCATCGGTTCATCTTGTTGTAATCCGGATATCGCTTGTTGTTTTAACATGCAAGCGGAAGCAACTAAAACAATAAATCATTCACACAAGAGATAAGAATTTACGTGGTTCGGCACTGAACTTGTCTACGTCCACGGAGGAGAAGAGAAATCCACTAGTTATAGAAAATTACATCAACACATAATTATCAATAACTCTCACTCAATCTCTCAACCCAATCTAACAATCAATCCTAAACCAAACCCAAACAATCTTGAGCACTCTCGCTCGGTCTCTAATTGAGCACCCTCGCTCGGTCTCTACAAATTAACAATCACAACAACCAAACCAAATAATCACACAAGCACCCATGAGGACCATCCTTTTGTCCTATGAGATGCCTCCACCCAAATCTAACCCTTAGACTACATCTTTTCTCCAAGCATACAAAACCTATAGAGAAACTCTCTATTTATACTAACATAAACTTAGCCTCCAAGAATTCCCTTTCCTACTAGGATTCTTGTTTATCAAGTCTTTTTGTCCACCAAGCAATAAGACTAAAAAGTCTCAATCCAAATCTAACTAGCATTTGAGTCAAAATCCTAACACATCTGGACCATTAGCCAATTATGTAAACATTTGATGGAAGAATAGAGTTCCAATTAGTAGTATTTGTATATAGGGAATTGAATTCGGCAAGTATATATTTTTCATTTTCATCATACAAATAAAGACATATACAAGTAAATTAGGTGAGGGAAATTGAATTGGGCTCACAATAGTTCTCCTTTGCGCGAGTATTTTTTCCCCTTCTAAACTGCTTATAAGTTTCGCTTTCTTTGTGCCCAAAAAAAAAACTACTTATAAGTTTGATATTTTACCACAAATCTCAATTAAGCTATGTTAAGTCTGGCCAAAAGAAATAATTAGCTATTTAACTAATCTTGAATTCCTATTTCCTATCTCAAAACAGAGGCTAAACGTTTAAATAGGGATCCAACATTTAAAGATTTACTCCGCAAGACGAAACCTATAAGTTTGTTCAATTAAGAGTAAAATCTTATCGATTCTATTCAATTTCAATAGTTTAGACGTAAATGAATGACAAGGCTATTACTCCATTATTATCTGACTTGATTCCATTCTCTATGGAAAATTTTTGCTACCACATTTTTTTTTACCAAGGGAATCTCGAACCTTTTGGACCTGAGGCTATTTCCTTAAGAGCCGAGAGCGTGTAAGATTAAGACCTTCCAAACAAATGCATTTTCGAAGATCGAACTTGTATTCTCATCTTTGTCAGGGTAGAAGCTGCTTACGACCTTGATCAATTACTTGTTGGTCTACCATATTCTTTCCTACTAAGGCTTTTCATGATATTGTACAATTTTAAAGAAATTTCAAAGATCAAACTCATTAAAGAAACTTAAGCTTTCTAGTTTGGACAACCGCCATAAAAGAAATTCGTAAACCTGCATTTTTTTGTTGACATGCACCATAAAAACTTAAATCTCTTACCTTTAATCGTTCAAATAGTTGATCCCAAATTGCTGAGTTGAAGATTGCAGTTTTACATTTTGGAGCTTGCTACATGATGCATGGAAGCTACTGCTCTTGCGGATGCCGAAGTCAGGCAGCGCACAAGCGAACAAGGTGAGCAAGTGTTGAAAGTAATGTTGATGTAGAAGAACCCAAGGAATCTGACCCTGACCCTGACCCTGACCCCCCCTCATGTGGAAGTGGAAAGGAAACAATCATATACAGGGACAGCTTGGCTTATAAGGACCCAATTCAAAATGCATCCTGCAGGGATAATTGGAGGCTGAGGACATTCTCTTTGCTGATGATGAGGAATCTTTGTGTCTCTTTCACTGCTGTGGCCTGAGGAGAAAGAAGAGATAAGAAAACCGTGGTTGTGTTAAGTTGATGGAGTGATTACTTTCTCTTTATTAAATTTGAAAAGAAATCCGACTATCAACATGTTTCAAAAGATCATTAATTGGAGCTAGGGCACTACTTGACAGTATGCCACTGGAGTCCACATTTCAAACCTTGTTGTGATAAAAATTACTAACAAAGCTTATTACCTCTACGAGCCATGTAAGATGGGTAAGACGGGGTTGCAAATTATCTTTTTCTTTTTTTTTAATAGAAATTATCTATTTTCAATGTGGCCAATTTGTTATGGCCAACAAAAAGAAAAAAATGTGCCCAATTTTAACCAACCTATCACATGACGTTTCAGTTCCTCCGCAAGCAGCCACTACCAACACCATGATGCCGTTTGCCGCCTCTCCATCGCACCCAACGCCTACCAACCTCCATCCAATCCAAACCAACTTTTGGGCCATGGATGCTTGTGAAGAAGAAGTCTTTATCTTGTGCAAATTATCTATTTTCTTTATCTTTTGTTTTTTTGGCAACAAAGCGGGCTCTTTATCTAGTCAGTAGTCACCCAATTGTTATGGTTTCTAAATCAATTTCTTCTTTGCCAAGTGATGGGCTTGGTAAAGATCAATCTGGGCTACTTCAAGTTTCCAATAACTCCTCCTTGCTAGGTGTTATATTTAAAGAGCCCATTCTTTTTTTTTTCTTTTTTATTCAATGGGAATACATACAACTAATTGAGAGAGGGGGATGGGAGGGCAAGGGAGGGTTCGAACCCCTACCTTCTAGATGAACTTTTTAAAATTTGACCATTAAGTGCTAATATTGTAACACCTTCGAATAATTTGAATTCCATGATTTTTCTTCCATGGATCCTTGTTTCCTTCCTCCTCAAAAAGCCACCGGTTTACTGTGGTAATTACTTAGAAGTACTTCTGTTATTAATTAACCAAACAATCTACCCACTTTTTTCAATAGATTTTTCCTACAGCGTCGTTTTCATAAGGTTTAGCTAGGCCAAACGGAGGTTAAGGCCTAGTTTGGCATTGTGTTTGAAGATAAAAAAGTTGTTTTTGAAGCCAAACGCAATACCAAATAAATAATGGATCGTGTCAAAAGCTGATTTTGTACGCAAAAGCCAAGCCAACCCGAAAAGTTAATCATTGGGTGCTTTTGCGTTTCAAAAGTGCTTTTGGACATTAAATGACTAAAATATCCTAATTATTTTTTTCTTTCCTTTTTAACTATCATATCCTTTTTAGACATTTTATCCTTCAATCCCATTTTTTCACAGTAATACCCAACATTATTTACATTTTTCTACCGCAATTTAAAAAAGCACTTCTCAAAAACACTTTTTCTAAATCAAGCTCTTTCAAATTGCAACCTCAATACAAAACTAAGCCTAAGTCCTCTTTGGATATGTATTTTGCTCTGACCCTAAATTAAATTTATACGCAGGAAAAAAGAAAATTAAAAAACGTGTTTTCACTAATTTATTTTTTTTAAAAAAATTTACCAAACCGAAGAACACAGAAAATGACATAAATGCCAAACAAACCTACAATTCTATTTCTAATTCCCATCAATATAACCTTTTTTGACAATATGACCTTTTTCAACCGGTCCGACTCGGTCTCAAAATTGAGCGGAAACTATGCTAGGTTTCAAACTAGTCCGAAAAAACAAAGCTTCCTTGTTTCCTCGTACACAGAAGATGAGAGGAACATAGTTCGCATGATGTTTGGTTCTAACCCAAAATATGATCCTCACCAAACTCAAACTCCCATTGTTTCCCAAATCCACCACAACCTTCTTCCCTTTTGCATTTCACTTTTCAACTTCTTCTTCTCATCTATCACATTACCACCACCACCAGCAGCAACTGGAACCTGTAACCAACAAGCCTTTCTGGACCAAAAAAATCCACGACCTCTGCACCAAACACCGCAACGTCGACGAAGCCCTCCGCCTCCTCGACACCCTCTGCCTCCACGGTTACCAACCCGATTCCCTCAACATCAGCAGCATTATACATGCCCTCTGTGACTCCAATCGCTTCGCGGAAGCTCACAATCGATTCCTTCTCTCCTTGTCTTCCCATTTAATTCCTGATGAACGCACCTGTAATGTTCTCATTGCTCGCTTGCTCCATTCCAAAACCCCGCATTCCACCTTTGATGTTATTCGTTCTTTACTTAAATTCAAGCCCGAGTTCGTGCCTTCCATAACGAATTTTAACCGTCTGATTGATCAGTTTTGTACGGATTTAAGTGTAAATATGGCTCATAGGTTGTTTCTTGATATGAAGAACATGGGACAGTTTCCTAATGCTGTTACTTACACTACGTTGATTAATGGGTATATCCGAATTGGTGATTTAGGCTTTGCCTTTAAGTTGTTTGATGAAATGCGTGACTGCGGAGTGTTTCCCAATTCGCTTACTTATAGTGTTCTTATTCGTGGGGTTTTTAGGAAAAGAGATGTTGCTTACGGAGTGGAGTTGATGGGCAAGCTTTGGGAGAGAATGAAGGATGAAAAGGAGGATCCGGCAGTGAAAGCTGCAGCTTTTGCTAATCTTATCGATTGTCTATGTAGAGAAGGGTATTTCAACGAGGTTTTTAGAATTGCAGAAAGTATGCCTCAAGGGAAGGGTGTCAGTGAGGAGTTTGCTTATAGCCATATGATTGATTCGCTTTGTAAAGCTGGGAGGAACCATGCCGCTTCTAGGGTTATTTACTTGATGCGGAAGAAAGGTTTTGTGCCAAGCTTACTTTCTTATAATTGCATTATTCACGGGCTTTGTACCGAAGGGGGTTGTATGAGAGCTTATCAGTTGTTTGAGGAAGGAATTGACTTTGGCTACTTGCCATCTGAGTACACTTACAAGGTTCTAGTAGAAGGGCTTTGCCGAGAATCCGACTTCCAGAAAGCGAGGCAAGTTTTAGATTTCATGTTGAATAAGAAAGCCACGGACAGAACTAGAATTTACAATATATATTTACGAGCTGTTTGCCTTATGAATGATAACCCAACTGAAGTTTTGAATATACTAGTTTCTATGCTTCAGAACCAGTGTCAACCTGATGTAATTACCTTAAACACAGTTATCAATGGGTTCTGCAAGATGAGAAGAATCGAAGAAGCTTTGAAGGTACTAAGTGACATGATGAATGGGAAATTTTCTGCTCCTGATGTAGTGACATTCACTACAGTTGTTTCCGGTTTACTAGACGTGGGAAGAACACAAGAAGCTCTTGATGTATTGACTCAAGTAATGCCTGAAAGGGGTTGTAGGCCTGGTGTTGTTACATATAATGCAGTTCTTCGTGGTTTGTTTAAAACTCAACATGCAAATGAAGCAATGGAGGTATTTAATTGCATGGTAAATGAGGGTGTGACTGCCGACACTACCACTTACACTATAGTTGTTGATGGATTATGCCAATCTGGTCGATTAGAGGAGGCTAAGAGGTTTTGGGATGATGTTATTTGGCCTTCAGAAATTCATGATCATTTTGTTTATGCAGCTATTCTCAAAGGGCTATGTCATGCTGGCAAATTTAATCAAGCTTGCCATTTCCTATATGAACTTGTTGATTCTGGGGTCACTCCAAATATTGTGAACTATAACATTTTGATTGACAAAGCTTGCAAGTTGGGTCTGAAAAAGGAAGCTTATCAAATTTTGGGAGAAATGAGAAAGAATGGGCTTGAACCAGATGCTGTAACTTGGAGGATTCTTGATAAGCTACATTGCAATGTACGGAAAAAAATTGTTAGTGAAGATTCCCCGCTATAATGTAGAGGTCTATGATGAGGTAGGTTCACTTAACTTAACTAAGCACTGCTTCTATAAAATGAGATTGCTTTTGAGTCCTTTTGCTGCAGCCATCTTCATTCAAAGCAACTGGAAATGGCGAAGAAAATTGTTACTGTCATCATTAAGAAATTATAAGCATGCTTTGGGAGGACACTTATTTCCACAGGAATTGTTATACAAACAAGCATAGGCTGGCTTTAGATATCAACATAGAGGTATGTAAGGACGGTGCCTGTGTGTGCACATATACTTGAACTATACACAGCTGACTGTCACAAACATATTGTATAAAAACGGTTGATTTACAAATGATGCTACATATAGTTCATATTTTTGTAGCCTATGGAACAATTTTTGCCAATGACCTGCATTTTTTAAGGAAGAGAGTGGAATTTGGTTAAAAATTCATGTTGAATAAAGTAAGTTGTCTTAGCATGAATAAGAGTAGTTTTAGTCTTATTCTTTATCTTTCCTGCATTTTTAAGCACTTGTTCCTTGTTAGCTGCATTCATTTCCATTTCCATTAATTTTTTCAGCAACTTTGACTTGGATACTATTGTGCTTCAAGTCTTTCCACCAAACCAAATGATTTTTCTCATCCTTGATGAAAGACACCAGGGGTACTGAGAGCTCTTTAATTGTCTGAGAAAGTGAGATTGCAAGCAATAACGTTTCTCAAAACTCAATTTTATGACCTCACAGTCCAATGGTCCGTCTCTATTTTCTTCTAGGACTTGCATTCTTTCCTTTGCTGACTATGTCTCATTTATTAAACCCAGAAATGTGAGGTGCAAATTGCAAACTGTCAAACGGTCCAAGTAAGTGTTGCAAGTCCTGCAACCAATCTCAGTTTAATTTCAATTATTGGTCAAAGTCATAATTCATAAATACTATAGTTTAAATTGTTGTAGATTTAGAGATAAAGCCAATTTCTAAATCCATAATAGAGTTAAAAGGTTTGCATGGAGACTTTTCTTTGACATTTTACTAGTCAGAGAAAAGCTTCATGAAAGACAGATTTAGAAGCTGTGGATATGCAGCCCAAGTGTGGTCTCAATTTTTTGCAAATGGAGGTCTTGACTCACAACAAAAACCGGTTCCGAAATTCCGATGGAGGAATTGTAGATTTTGAGAATGACAGGGATTGGTGGAGCGTTATTTGACAACAAACCTTGGCAACCTCTCGACACTACTGCCAACTTTACTATCTCATATCTAAATGAATTCAGTAGATATTCATGAAGTGGCTCCACGGACTGTAAGTTGCATGGAAATTAACCACCGCCACAAGATCAAAATTTGAAAGGAGCCATAAACGAAGTTGCATAATAATGACGGAGCTCTCTCTTTCTTTCTCCAGTCCTTATCTTTTTCCCTTCCACTAGCTATGGCCGGATTGGAGTTTCTTTCTTCCTTAGCTAATAGGGATTTCGGATCTGGTTCTCTTTGCTCGGTGGCTCAAGAAGATGGGCCTTCTGTCCCACGCTTAGAGGCAGAAGGAAAATCTTCTATTCGCCCCTCTTATAAGTCTGCTCTAACAAGTCATTTTGCTTTGAACGCCAACAACCGTATCAATGAGGACGAGCTGTCGGACGATGAAGACTTTAATGATGATTTGCCTTGTATTAAATTGTCCAGGAGCGAGAAAGCAAGGGTCCGCGCTCCATGGCTCAGCTCTCTTCTCATTAATGTGCAGGGCAAGGCCATTCCTTTTAAGGTCATTTATGACAGAATTAAAGCATTGTGGAGCATTAAAGGGAGATATCAGTTGCTGGACCTTGAGAAGGGTTTCTTTTTAGTGAAGTTTGAATTTATGGAAGACTATGACAGAGCTCTTTTGAATGGTCCCTGGTTTATTGGCTCTAGCAGGTTGCTTATCAGAAAGTGGCAAGCAAATTTTCAACCATTTGAGCAACAGCACGAAACAACAACTGATGTCTGGATTAGACTGCCCAATCTCCCTATTGAATATTTTGACAGAGCCGTTCTGCTTAAGATTGGAGATGCTCTTGGTAAACTGGTCAAAATTGATTTTCATACCGACAACAATAGTCGAGGGAAATTTGCCAAAATTTGTGTTCAACTACCTCTCGACAAACCTCTGCTGCACAAGATCAGAATTGGTAAACATATCCAAAAGCTGCAATACGAGGGAATCACTTTCTGTTTCTCATGCGGTCTTATGGTTCATAAACATGAAAAATGTTTGATGGACAAACAGAACATTCTTGAGCAGAATGATGGAGGTTCCTCGGACTGCAACTTCGGTCCGTGGATGCTTGTTGCCAGGAAAAAGAACAAGTCAAGATCTAGAGGCAGGTCACGGACCAGTACACGACGGGGAAGAAGATCTGAGTCACGTGCCAGGAAGTCAACGGGAGATCAGAAAAAACAAATTTGGAAACCCAAGATGGTACATGTTTCAAATTTTGAAAATCAAAAAGAGAAATTAGAAGCGGGAGTTTTTGCTGAAGAGGGGGAAATTGTTAATGGGCCGCATGACTTAGCCCAAGTAGCTTTTTTTGAAAAGGGGAGTACTTCTGAGCCCACCATAGGGAAGCCCATAGAAGGAGATATTACTGGAACCCAACCTTTTGTTGCAGACGGGTCAGCGCTCTTTCCTTCCCAACCTCAAATTTCTGCAAAAAAATTTGCCTCGACAGGATTTAGTTGATTTTGGTAAGAGCGATTGTAACAGTGAAAAAAATGTGTCTTCCAGAGATGATTTTCATATCCCTTCCGGAAGTGCTTCAGAAGATATTTCATCTACTGGAGCAACAGTCACTACAGCTGATGGTTACAACTAAATACAGTTTAAGATTTACAATATTCAATTTGAAAATTGAATTGATTTGATCCCTTATCCCTTACACACCCCCTCAAGATGGTGTGGATGAAGGAGTAACACCAATCTTGGATTGAAGTATATGAAACTGTTGTCTAGGCAGAGGCTTTGTCAGAAGATCAGCTAGTTGATCATGTGTTGATACATGCTTGACTTGAAGATTGCCTGCTTGAACCTTATCTCGCACAAAGTGAAAGTCAATTGCTATGTGTTTCATCTTGGAATGCAAGGCTGGGTTTGCTGAAACATAAGTGGCACCTATGTTATCAGAAAGGATAGTAGGAACATTAGAGATTGAGATTTGGAGTTCAGCAAGAAGATTTTGAACCCAAGACACCTCGGCTGAAGCTCCTGCAATTGCTTTGTATTCTGCTTCAGTAGATGATCTTGCTACTGACTTTTGCTTGTTGCACTTCCATGAGACCAGATTCCCATTAAAGTATACAAGATAAGCAGATGTTGATTTACGGTCACTTGTGTCTCCTGCCCAGTCAGCATCGGCGTAGGCTAGAAGAGAAGGCGTGAGAGAGGCTGATTTCTTGATTATAAGACCAGTTGATAGTGTCCCTTTGAGATACCTGAGCACACGTTTAAGAGTTTGCCAATGTAAGTCTGTTGGCTGATTCATGAACTGTGCTAGCTTATTGACCGAGAAGGATATGTTTGGACGAGTAAGCAGTAGGTATTGCAAAGCACCAATGATGCTTCGATATTCTGTAACATCTTTTAGAGGAGTACCACCATGTAGAATTCGAGATGCTGAAGTTGCCATTGGAGTATGAACTGGCTTGCACTCAACCATGTTTGTGCGCTGTAACAAGTCTTGAACATATTTCTTTTGAGACAAAAGTAATCCAGCAGCAGTGAAGCTGGTTTCAATGCCTAGAAAGTAGCTCAAGGGAGCTGGATCCTTAAGAGAGAATTTCCTTGACAAGGAGCTAACAAATTCATTGATGAATTCTTTGGAATTGCCAGTCACAATTATATCATCTACATAAATAAGGAAATAGGTGATAATATCCTTGTTAGTATATATAAAGAGAGAGGAATCTGACCGAGACTGATTGAAGCCAAATTCAATTAGGAAGGAACTCAATGCAGTGTACCACGCCCTTGGTGCTTGTTTCAATCCGTAGATGGCCTTTTCTAATTTGCAAACATAGTCTGGATGTGAGGAATCAGTGAATCCAGGTGGTTGTTTCATAAACACATCTTCAGAGAGCTTTCCATGCAGGAACGCATTGTTAACATCAAG
>AWUE01022539.1:0-13718 GCA_001974825.2 Corchorus olitorius | reverse complement strand
CCACTATTGATTTCATTTTCTGAAGGTATTCTGCAACTGATTGACCATTCCTTTTGGTGGATTGGAGAGAGCTTTTGAGATCCATTATTCTGGATCTAGTCTTGTTCGCATAAAGCTTAGTAAGCTTTTGCCAAGCATCATATGAGGTTGTAGAAGACGCAACATAAGGTAGTACTGCTTCAGATGTGGAAGCAATTATGGCATGAAGGATTAACTTATCCTGCCTCAGCCAGAACGCATAGTCTGGATTGGTAACAGCCCTGCCATCTTTCTGAATTTCCTTGGCAGGTGTTTTGGTGGTGCCATCAATGTAGCCACCAAGGTCAAATCCCTGAAGGAGCGCATCAAACTGTGCGCGCCAGGATATGAAGTTTCTTGAGGTGAGTTTGAGCGGAAGCTGTGCTGTAGCATTGATTGAAATGGGAAGGTTTGATGTAGAGTTACTGACGGTGGTGTTGCTTGCAGTTGCCATTGATGAGATTTTGAGTATAAAACAGGATCGAGTAAGCGTTTGCTTAGAGTTTTAAGTCTGATACCATATAGAAAGTATAAGGAAGATGAAAGATTAATCTAATTAGTGAATGAATTTGTACAAGTCTTTATACAGCTTTTAGAGTTTGGTTTTCAACCAACTCTTCTAAGTATAGCTACACTTATCACTACAGCTGATGGTTACAACTAAATACAGTTTAAGATTTACAATATTCAATTTGAAAATTGAATTGATTTGATCCTTATCCCTTACAGTATCTAACATCAACGGGGGTGGAAGCCAAGAATTTGACATAATAGGACAAGGAGATTTGCCGAGTCCACATCAACACGACGAATCAGGAGACCAAAATGAGCGATTATGCCTTTCTTATGGTGTAGTGGCTTTGGCTAAGAGTGGCGATTCCACCAAAAGAGATAACCCACTTGTGCATCCAAAACCCAGAGATAAGTCAGTTGAAGATGGAGAGAGGCCCGACAAACGACACTCAATTGAAGGTATCCTCGTCTGTTCACAACCTTTCAAGAGTCAGAGAAGACATTCGGCCTCTAGAAAATCCTCACATAAAGTTATTGCAAAGGGAAAATCTTCACAGAATGGGATGGGCAAGAGAGAGGCTTGTTCAACTAGCATTAGTCTCCGTAAGATTTTACAATCGGCCAGAAAGGGAAGTATTGGAGTTTCGGATAAGGATAATGCCCGGAACAAAAGGAGAATCCGCTTTAAAGAGGAAGTTGAGGAAACACTTGCACAGTTGCGCTCTGGTGGCGATAAATCTCTTTGCCCCAATGAAGATAATTAGCTTTAACGCGAGAGGGGTGGGGAGCCCTTATTTCACCCAAACTGTTAGAGCATTGCAGAGTGATTATAACCCAGATGTACTCATCATTATTGAAACGAGGGTTGCTGGTAGTAGAGGATCAATTATTAGAGATGGGCTTGGTTTCGATGGCAATGTCAGTGTGGAACCAGTTGGCTTTTCAGGGGGAATATGGATTCTTTGGCAGAGGGCTCGGATGCAAGTTGATGTCATTAGCTCCACTCAACAGGAGATAACAATAAAGGTGAAGGTTAGTCACATTTCTTCTCACCTTGTTATTTCGGCCATATACGCCAGTCCTGATTTTGCCAGTAGAAAATTGCTTTGGGATTACTTGCATTGTTTGCATTCTGAGTTTCATAACTTGCCTTGGGTTTGGGTAGGAGACTTTAAGAACCCATTAGAAATGAGGATAAATTTGGGGTCGCCCTGTCAATTATGCAAAGGCTAAGTGGTTGATGGATTCTGTTGATGCTTGTGAAATGATAGACATTGGCTTTGTTGGACCTAAATTTACTTGGACAAATGGCCACCCTCTTTCCTCCCTTATTATGGAACGTATTGATAGAGCATGGATTAATAAGGCCTGGCTTGATTTGTTTCCTGATTCCACTCTTTTCCACCTTACCAGGACCTCTTCAGATCATTGCCCCATTTTTCTTTCTCCCACCTTTGCCCTTCCACCTATTCTTAATAAACCCTTCCGTTTCCAACCCATGTGGTTCTCGGATCCTTCCTTTTTTGATGTGGTTAAGGCTGCCTGGACTAACAATCCTCTTAACTTGAATAATGCCATCTTGGATTTTATTGAACTTGTCAAAATTTGGAACAGGGAGGTTTTCGGAAATGTTTTTGTTAAGAAAAAAAGAATTTTGGCTAGATTGAGAGGCATTCAAAACGCTTTTCCTAGCAGACCCTCTCAATTCTTGCTTGATCTTGAAAAAATGTTGAATTTTGAGCTCAAAACAATTATAAAACAGGAGGAAACCTTGTGGGCTATGAAATCTAGGATTTCTTGGTTGAATGACGGGGATAACAATACTAGATTTTTTCATCTTTCAACTTTGGTGAGGAGGAAGCATAACAAAATTGTTTCTTTAAAAGATAATCTGGGGAACTGGCTGTTTAAGGATGATTGTGCTGTGCACATTACTAATTTTTTCCAGGATCTTTATACCACCTCCTTCGAGTTGTGTCCACTCTCTCTCAATTCTTCTCTTGCTCCTTGTACCATTAACTTTTCTGAACATGATGACCTCTCAAAGATCCCTTCCCACTCGGAGATTAAGGAGGCTCTTTGGAGCATGAAACCTTTCAAGGCCCCTGGCCCTGATGGGCTTCATGCTGGGTTCTTTCAGAAGTGTTGGGAAACAATCAAGTCCAATTTATGTGAAGCTATCCAGAAGGTTTTTGTTGATAAGACTATGCCTGAATCATGGAAGAAATTCCTTATTTGTCTTATCCCTAAAACTCCCAACCCTGATTCTGTGAAACTCTTTCGACCCATTAGCCTTGGTAATACCTCTTACAAGGTTGTTATGAAGATTATTTCTGGTAGAATGAAACACCACATGAAAGACATCATTAATCCTGTCCATGGAGCTTTTATCTCGGGTCGAGGAGCTAGTGATAATTTAATCTTGGCCCAAGAATGTGCTCCCTCTGCTAATAAGAGTTTGGCCAAAAATGGTTGGATGATCATTAAAATTGATTTGGAGAAAGCCTTTGACAGATTGGAATGGAGCTTCATTAAGCATATGCTAGACTTTTTTAATTTTCCCTCTGATCTCATATCTTTGATTATGTCTTGCATCTCTTGTCCTTACCTTTCTGTGTTGATTAATGGGTCTTGTTCCGAGGAATTCCAGGCTTCAAGAGGAATCAGACAGGGAGACCCCATCTCTCCCTATCTGTTTATCATTTGTATGGAATACCTTTCTATTGCCATTGAGAATGAGTGTAGAGATGGAAACTGGACTCCCCTACAAATTGGTAGGGATGGCCCTAGGATCTCCCACATTTTGTTTGCTGATGACATCCTTCTAACTGCTAAAGCAACTAGTTCTAACTGTAGAACCATCCTTAGAGTTTTGAATGACTTTTGTGACAAATCTGGGCAGCTTGTTAATTTTGAGAAGACTGAAGTGTGGTTTTCTCCTAAAGTTTCCCCTGATAAGAAAAATGACCTCACTGAAATTTTGGGCTTTAGGAAAACCGACATTTTGGGTCACTATCTTGGTTATCCTCTTTTTGAGAGAAGTGTGAAGAAACAAGACTACTTTTTTTGTCTTAGACAAAATTAGAGATAGGCTCAGTGGTTGGAAAGCTAAGAACCTTTCTTTAGCTGGTAGATGTACCCTAATCCAATATGTTACCTCGGCCATTGGGGATTACCCAATGCAAGTTGGCTGCCTCCCCAGCTCCATTCACAATGAAATTGACAGATTGCATAGGAATTTTCTTTGGGGGGACTCCGAGGAGAAAAAAAATCTTCATCTTGTTGGTTGGAATAGGCTTACTACTAACAAAAAGCTTGGTGGTATTAACATTAGAAGAGCTAAGCATAGGAACATTGCTCTCATGGCGAAACTTATTTGGAGACTTAGAAAGAACCCTCATGATCTCTGGGCCAAGGCTCTAATTAAGAAATATAATACTAGGGATCTTTTGAAGAAGGCGGGTTCCAACTCTAGTGTTTGGCTTGGCGTTATCAAGGGGAAAAAAGTCTTTAATAAGGGTTGTCGTAAAACTATTGTTTCTGGTTCTACCACTTCTTTTTGGTTTGATAACTGGATTGAGAGCTCTACTATCAGGTCTATGATTTATGGACCGCTCAACAAGGGGGAAGACAACACTCTTGTGTGCGACTGTTTTGGCTCTAATGGTTCATGGAACCTTGACAATATTTCTTTTTGTTTCCCTGTTCCTATCTTGAATAAAATCTGTTCCTTGGCTTTTTCTTTTAACTCCTCGGGTCTTGACAAAACTTGTTGGCATTATTCAAGCAATGGGGATTTCTCCCTAAAGTCGGCCTATGCTCTTGCAAATTCTGATGTTTTTCTGCATCCCGATCCTAATTGGAGTAAGATTTGGAGAGCTAAATGCCATCATAGACTTAAATTTTTCCTTTGGCTTCTTGCACATAATAGCTTAGCCTGCAAATCCATGCTCTATCATAGGAAAATTGTTGATAATTGCTGTTGTGACCTTTGTCCTAACTCTGAGAAAGACATTTTTCATGTCCTTAGAGATTGTGATATTGCTGAAATTGTTTGGAACAATTTTCCTTTGAAACCTGCTGACTTTTCAAACTCTAATGATCCTCTTACATGGATCTCTTTAAACCTTTCCTCTATTGATTGCTTCAATAATATTCCTTGGACTTCCATCTTCATTTATGCTTGTTGGAACTTATGGAAAGCTAGAAATTTTCGACTTTTTGAAGGGAAAATGTTGCTGCCTGACCAGATCTATGATTCTATTATTTCACAAGCAACAGAGTTCACCTATTTAGCGGATAGGGAACCCCCAAATTGTCACAGGTCTCTTGTGGATCTTCACTAGACTCCACCCCTCAAAGATTGGGTGAAACTCAATACCGATGGCTCTTGCAAAGGTGATCCGGGGGCATCAGGCTCAAGGGGTGTCATAAGGAACGAGGATGGGGAATGGCTGTTTGGTTTTGCTAGAAAAATCTCCTTTGCTACTTCACTTCAGGCTGAATTATGGGGTTTGAGAGATGGACTTCAAGTAGCAAAGAATTTGGGATATCAGAAAGTGGAAGTTAATGTGGATGCCCAGATTGTAATTCAGCTTTTTAATAATGCTGACACTAATACTCACCCTCTTGGAACTATTATTGATGATTGCAGGTTATTGAAACAAGATTTTTTGAACGTCAAGTTGAAGCATTCTCACAGAGAAACTAATAGGGCTGCTGATCTGTTAGCAAATTATGGAAAAGACATGGAAAGTGATCATTTTGTATTGTTTAATGCTTTGCCTGACTTCATGTTGGATGTTGTAGTAGCTGATTGTATGGGGATTTCGTTCCCAAGACTCATTATCTCTTCTTAATTTTATTCTCTACCTTTTTCACCAAAAAAAAAGGAGCCATAAACGCCAAGGAAAAAACAGGCAGATATATATGGCATCCTTGGTAGGGACCATCGCGGACAGATTCTTGGTTCATGTGCAGGAAAGCTCAACTATATCACACACTCTTTTCCTATTCAAAGTTATGCGGCTTTACGAGCTGTTGAAGGGGTTTTTCGGTTATGTGGTTAGGTAGTGTTGCAAACGAGTAAAGGATGATGCAGGAGTCGGTAGAGAGGAAGACCGGAGCAGATCTGAGATTGAGTGTATGGTGGTAGGTGGTTTTTTCTATTTGGACTACGGAGGTTTTTCATCTGTTTTCTTTTCTTTTATGGGGCTAAATGTTCAATTCAGGATATAATGTTTGCTCGAATGAGCAATTCAGGATCAAACGTTACAAAACTGTCATTTCAGGATCAAACGTTTTCGAACTCTTACAAATCAGGAGAATTTCTAACGGCACCGTCTGTTGAAATTCAACGCGCCAAGAAATTGCGTTAGTTTTGCCACGCAGATTATAATAGCCAGGTGGCATGGCAGAAAATAATAAAAAAGTAGTTTCTACTTAAAAAAAAAAGAAAAAAGGGGAAAAATAAATGTCGGGCCAAATCCTTATCGTTATTATTAATTAGTAAAAATAAAAACAAAACCAAATCCCTAACTCTCTCATTCCCCAATTCTCTCTTCCATTTTCTTCCATTCTCTCTTTGACCCAAACCAAATTTGCACGATTTCACCAATTCCAATTGGGGTTTCATTTATATTGGAGATTTTCGAAAGATAGGGGTTCGTTTTTGGCTGGGTTTTAGGAAGTTAGAGTGAAGAATCTCCAGAGGCAGACGAGGAGAAATTCGAAGGTGCCCTTCATTTGTTTGGGTCTAGAAATTTCGGGTCATTCCCTAAACCTCATCAACCAAACTGAACTTAAAAACAGAAAAAGTTAGAAGGTTGCGCTGCCTTGCGTTTGAGATGTCCAGAAACAAATATGCTAAAGATTACTCCTTTTTTATCAATTTCTCTTCAAATTTAATGTTTGAATTGAGGTATTTGTTCCTGGGTTATTAATATTCGTGTGGGGCTATTCAAAATATTTTTTCTTTCTTTCTTGAATGCTGTGAAGGTGAAATAGTAAAATGGTTTGAATTATATGAATTGGATTGTTGAGTTTGAAGGTTTTTGGTGAATAGTTTTCTTATGTTGTCTAAATTCTAATGTCAATATGGCAATGGTTTTGATTTATGTGAATTGAATTCTTCAACTGGAATTTTGATAAGCAATTTTTTATTCTATGTGTCCTTTGTATTTTGTATTTCGATTTGTTCAAGATTGAAATTTGTTAATGGAAGGCTGCCTTCTCTTCCTTTTGTTTCTTTTCCACAGAGGGTGCCTTAAGTTGAATAATTCTGGTAATTATGGATATTTTGAGACTTGAAACCTTGAGAATTGTCTATTTCTTACTTCTTTTTAATGGAAAAGAGCTTTGAATCTGTAGTGGATATTGTTAATGAAAAAAAAGTTAATTAATGGGTTTTGATGAGAGAGGGCCGGTTTTTAATGAAAAAAGTTAATTAATTTCTTGTATTTTCTTAATTTTACAGAAATTATATTTTCCACGTTGTCAGCCACGTCATCAGCTCTTAGCGCGTGTTCAACAAACACCTCTGCCAATATGAAATTTTCCTGATTTGTAAGAGTTCGAAAACGTTTGATCCTGAAATGGCAGTTTTGTAACGTTTGATCCTGAATTGCTCATTCGGGCAAACGTTATATCCTGAATTGAACATTTAGCCCTTTTATGGATAGCTGTTTTTCTCCTCCCTTTTGGGGTCCTATTTATTTTGGACATTTCTTAGGCCCATGAAAGAATTAGTCAAAGACCATTTTAACCTTTTGGTTAAGAGATAAATTAAATATATATACTATATATTATTTTTAGTGACTATGGAAATTACTTAAAGGTCAAATTGAGGATTAATGTGGTGCCTGTTTTTGGCTTTTTTTGATCTTTTCTCATTTTTCGGGTGACTAAAAAGGCCCTCGATGAATTTCCTCCCTTACTTTTGCTATTACCCTTTTTTGTAAATATTAATTAATTAGGGTAGAAAAGGTGGGTAAAAGTTGGAATACACTCATTTCTCAGGAAAAGGTTAAGAGCGGGCCTCTTAATTATCTTCGTGTCTGAGCCACCAAGCCAACTCTCCAGCACATCCCAAGATGAGGCTGACCTAAGACCCTACCACACATCCTAGGTCAACCCCACTATTGTACATGTGGTCGTATATATCAATGACCAAAAATCAATATATACATTTTGCCCCCTGCATGAGAATTTATTAGTATAAGAAGTTCTCATGCATATATTGATAATAAAACACAAGTATGATAAGAATTAAAGTATATCAAGCGTTATGTATGATATGTACTTTACGTATCATGCTAAGCAATAATATAAGTAATGATATAATGTGTAAAGCATATGACATGCATTAAGCATTTCTGACATTGCATAGGATTTGATAGTAGTTTTTGTTTTTTTTTAAAAAAAAAAAATCTGTATTGCTTTTTTTCATGAGAATTCCATGTATTAGAAAATAATGCAAACTAATGGTCATGGATTAATAGAAAATGTTTTGCAAGAAGCTACCATAAAGAGAATGTGTCACTCTAGAAAAAGTATACTCAAATGAGCGTGACATGTATATATAGTTAAACATCAAAGCATGAATATGGAATTCGAATTGCATCTCTTTGAGTAAGAATTTTGATAATGTGGAGTGCACTCTTATAAAGTCAGAGTACACATATCGGTTTAGAGCATGGCTCTTACGCGATAGACGTAACGAGTTTGCTTTGATAAGTTGCAAGGAAAATTACTTTAACTTCCATAGGGAGAAAAACTTCTACTACTTGGGGTGAGCATTTAGATATTGAGTTTGCTTTAATTTAGACATATAAGAGTGCTTTTAACCTCTACAGTGAGAAAAGCTTCTACTACCTGGAGGAAGCATTTAGATTTTGAGCTTGCTTTGAGAAACTAGTGTCATACGACCAATCATGAGATGACATGCATAGACCAACATTGTTACGGTCAACTATTTTCTTTTTCTTTCTTTCTTTATTTTTTTCAAATTTTGAAAGGCAATTTAGAGACTTTTAGTACAAATGTTGTAATCTTCGCTAGATTTAGTGAATGAGTGATGTTGCTTAATATTACAATCAAGAATTGAGCGATATAAGCCAATCGATTTGAGCAAAATATTTTAAGGCGAAACAAGTCGATAAATAATTATCTTTGTTTAAACATTGGCCGACATAGGCCAACAACAATCATATTGCTTAAATATTGGGCAACATAAGCCAAGAATTGTATGTTATATACGTAATGGGCGACATAGGCCAAGAGCAATCATAATGCTTAGATATTGAATTTGTAATTGGCGACATAGGCCAAGAGCAATCATAATGCTTAGATATTGAATTTGTATTGGCGACATAGGCCATTAATAGTCATGTTGTTTAAATAATGGGCTACATATAAGCCATGTAATAATCATGTTATATAAGTAATGGGCGGCATAGGCCAGTAACAATCATGTTGTTTAAATAATGGGCGACATAGGCCAAGAATTGTATGCTATATATAAGCAATGAGCGACATAGGCCATGTAATAATCGTGTTGTTTAAATAATGGGCGACGTAGGCCAAGAGCATACATGTTGCATAAGCAATTGGCGACTTAGGCCGAGAGCAATCATGTTGCTTAAGCATTAAATAAAGTAATGGGCAATATAAGGCAATAGCTAGCAATTATACATGTTAAGATAATGGGCGACATTGCAAATCCATGTTTAGCGAAAGATTTTAGGCCCATTAGTTTGTGCAACGTAATTTTTAAAATTATTTCCAAGGTTATGGCAAATCGTTTGAGGATTGTATTGCCGCAAATTATTCGGCAAAATCAAAGTGCATTCGTCCCGAGAAGACAAGTTTTTGGTAGCTCAATGATTGCTTATCAGACTATACATTATATGAAGAACAAGTGGAGTGGGGGAAAGAGGCATATGGCACTTAAATTAGATTTGAGAAAGGCCTATGATCGTGTCGAATGGGTTTTTCTTGAAGAAGTAATGAGGAGATTGGGTTTTTCTAATCATTGGATTTCTTTAACTATGACTTGTATTCGTACAGTTACATATTCGGTCCAGGTTAATGGGACTCAATCATCTACAATTGTCCCAAGTAGAGGAATCAGACAGGGACATCCATTGTCTCCATATCTATTTTTGTTTTGCATGGAGGGTTTTTCGAGTTTATTACAGCATGCAGAACAGATTGGTGAAATTTATGGAGTTTTGATTGCTAGGTATGCACCAAAGGTTTCACATTCATGGAGTTTTGATTGCTAGTTGCGACCATCTGTAGATGAATGTGAAGCTATTCTTGAACTGCTTTGGAAATTTGAGTTGGCTTCGGGACAACAGATTAATATAGAAAAATCTGCAGCGTTGTTCAGTAATAATACTCCTATTTGTTTACGGGATTCGATTATGCGGACATTAGGGGTTCATAGGGTTTTAGCAAGGGACAAGTACTTGGGAATGCCAATTATGATGGGGAGAAACAAGAAGATTGAGCTGCAATTGTTGAAAGACAGGCTTTGGTAGCGGATCCAGGGTTGGAGAGGGAAATAGCTTTCCATTGGGGGAAAAGCAGTAATGATCCTGGCAGTAGCACAAGCCATTCCCACTTATTTGATGAGCTGCTTTAAATTTCTAAAGACTTTTGTCCCAAAATTGAATCAGATCATTGCAAAGTTTTGGTGGGGTGGTAGTAAAAATAAAAGAAGGATTCATTGGAAGGCATGAGATGCTTTATGTTTTTCGAAGCTGGATGGGGGACTAGGCTTTAGAGATTTTGAAGCTTTTAATCTTGCTTTATTGGCAAAGCAATGTTGGCGTTTAATTCAGAATGATGAATCGCTTGGTCATAAAATTCTTAAAGCCAAATACTTTAGAAATGGTTCGTTTATGCAAGCCACGTTGGGTTCAAATCCATCTTTTGTATGGCGTAGCTTGTTGGCGGGCAAAGAAGATCTCCGTGAAGGTTGTCAGTGGCGAATTGGTAATGGTGTTAATGTTGACATATGGAGGGTGGGTGAATCATCCTCCTTTGTTTCGCCCGCAACCTCGGCCTGGTATAGTGTGTCAAAGTCATACGGTTAGTGTTTTGTTTGATACAAATGGTCAGTGGGATGTGGACCTGGTTGGTGAATTATTAGTGGATAATGATGTGCAACGAGTCTTTTCTATTCCTGTGCATTATTCTGTAACCAAAGATACATTGATCTAGAGTAACGCGACAAATGGTACTTATACGGTGAGAAGTGGTTATCATGTGGCAAGGATGATTTCGGGCAAAGAAGATGTCGATGTGTCGGTGAGGTCTAGTAAGTGGCAGATTATCTAGGGGTCTTTGGTGATGCCCAAGGTGAAATACTTCATATGGCGGTTAGTTTTAGGTATTTTACCTGCTAAATGTATGTTGCAGCAAAGAGGGGTTTCTTTGACTATTAACTGTGATGTTTGTTTTGGGCATGAAACTTCTCTTTTTCATGTTTTCTTCGAATGTCCATTTAGCCGGATGGTTTGGAGTTTATCTTGTCCTTGGCTGTTATTTGAATACTTGGTTAAATTCTGATGATTTTTGGGAATGTTATTTTCAAAAAGCGAAGCAATTGGGATCATTAGAGTTAGTTTGCTTTGTTTTATGGTTGATATGGGCTAATCGAAATAAGGCATTACATGAACAAGTGTGTAGGCTACCCTCCTCTCTATGTACCTCAACGGCGAGATTGGTCAGTGAAATGGAGTTTTCAAATAGTCGGGGTTTGAATGGAGACTCCTCCTTGCGGGTTGTTCCTAGGTGGTAAGCGCCGAGACATGGCCTGGTTAAGGTGAACACAGATGCTGTGTTTAATGTGCAGAGCAATGTAGCTGGATTAGGTGCAGTGATTCGAGATTATCAAGGTCCGGTTGTGGTGGCTGCGACGGCAAGGATTGATCATGTTCCAGATGTGTTACATTCTGAAGTCTATGCGGTGAGGTTTGGCTTGTTACTAGCTCATATGCATGGTTTGCTGCATTGCGAAGTTGAATATGATTCGACGCTAGCAATTACAGATATAAATAAGGGACATTCTTCATTTTGGGAAGGAGGGACTTTGATCTGTAAGATTAAAGAGCTTCCAGAATTGTTTAATGTTTGTTCTTTTAGATATGTAAGTAGATTAGCCAATAGGTTTGCTCATGATTTAGCTCATTTGGATTGTGTCATTGGGTTGAATTATGTTTGGAGTGGAGAGTCTCTATCCGTTTGTAATCCAGATGTTTGATATCAATGAAATTTCATATATATATTTTTCTCAAATAAATAAAAAAAAAATAATGGGCGACATAGGTCAGGAGCATACATGTTGCATAAATATTTGGCGACTTGGGTCGAAAGCAATCATGTTGCTTAAATATTAAATAAAGTAATAGGCAACGTAAGCCAATTGCAATTATGCATGTTTAAATAATGGTCAACATCGGCCAGAAGCATACATGTTGCATAAGTAATAGGCGACTTGGGCCGAGAGCAATCATGTTGCTTAAATATTAAATAAAGTAATAGGCAACATAAGCCAATAACAATTATGCGTGTTTAAAATAATGGCTTCATAGGCCAGGAGCATACATGTTGCATAAGTAATGGCGGAATAGGCCAAGAGCAATCATGTTGCTTAAATGTAAGGCGACAAAGGCCATGAGTATGCGTGTTGCATTAGTAATGAGCTACATAGGCCAAAAGCATCAACAAGGAACGACACTCCTTGGAGCTGCAACTAGAGAAGGTGCATCACTCCTAAGGGGGCGTTTGGTAAGGATCACCCCCCAGATTACTGGTGATCTTATATGCAAGATCACTGGTGATCAAAGATTACATGGGTTTATGGTGGTAATCCAGATCACCCTTAGAGGGGTGATCAGGGGGTAATCCGGATTACCACACCAAACCAAAAAGTGTAACCAAACCGGGTGATCTGAGATCACCTGCCAAGATCACCACAGGTGATCAAAGATCACGCCCAACCAAACGCCCCCTAAGGGTTCACTCACTCCAAATCAAAATATATATTTTTCTTTTTCAATAGGCTACATAGGCCAGAAGCATCAACAATGAAGGGCACTCCCTGGATGTGCAACTAGAGAAGGTGCAGCACTCCTAACGGTGCACTCACTACTCCAAGTAAAATATATATTTTCCTTTTTTAATGGGCTACATAGGCCAGAAACATCAACAAAGAAAGGCACTCCCTGGAGGTGCAACTAGAGAAGGTGCAACACTCCTAAAGGTGCTCTCACTCTAAGTAAAAGTACTTACATTTTTATTTTATTTTCCAATTGGTCTATACATGATTTTCGATTTCTTACCAAGCATTTGAACTTTTAACCTTGGTAAAAAATATCAGAATTGTTTATAATTTTGTTTTTCCAACTAAATATATAGTAAGATTGATATATTGAGTCAACACCTCCATCAATAATATACACAAACTATGTCTTGCATAAAAGACCAAATCTACATCTCAAGGGGACATGAACAAGCCCTTTATATATGCTTGTGTTTTATATGTAATTACTCAATACAAGCAGGGCGGCCTGCACTTGCGCTGCAGTCATCTTTTTATTAGGGCTATATTTTTTGTAGTTGTTTAAGTCGATTAGTAAGAAGACATTGCATTGGCTATAAGTTAATCACTTAGGAGAAACTCATACGTCGAAACAAATAATTCTCATATATAAAGCAAAACACATGACATTTCTTTCATTCTAAAAGTGCATTATCAAAACTCTACTCCATCACTAGGTAATTCATCAAAATAAATCTAATATTCTACTCCATTTCTAAATAATTCATCAAAATAAAGTTAATATTAATTGTTGCTTGAAATGTATGTTGATCATCTAAAAAGCATAGTACGATGCGGTCATTTTTTAATCTTGATTGCACTTGTTGATATAATGAACTCGGGTAGGTGAAAGAATTTGACTTCTGCATAAGCAATGCCTAATTTTTTGTAGTCAATGAGCATGTATAGTTGTCGTAGGAAAATTGAATTAGTTGAGAGCATTTGTAGGAACATACGTAATTTACACAATGCATCACAAAATCATTGTACTTAGCATTGGCTAACTATAATATAAATCCAAATAAATCCAGATTTACCTCAAAATGTTGCGGTGAGAAGTAAAAGCTCTCAACTTTAG
>AWUE01022538.1:0-12576 GCA_001974825.2 Corchorus olitorius | reverse complement strand
CTTAGCATTGGCTAACTATAATATAAATCCAAATAAATCCAGATTTACCTCAAAATGTTGCGGTGAGAAGTAAAAGCTCTCAACTTTAGGTTATGTCATCCTAAGGCGCACAGAACGGAGTCCATGTGAAACCAATTCAGAGAAATGTTAGGGAAGAAGAAACCTACCCAAATAAAAATGAAGACGAAAGGAAAACAGAACTAGAATGTTAATAGTTTACCCATGAAAGAGTCAAATGATGTAACCAGACACTTGAAAACAGAATTGGAATGTGAATAGTTTACCCATGAATCAACCATTATTGAAGATACATTTATAGCACCAGTCCTTTGGAATTCCAGCAAAGGAGTTGAACCGGTAAATCCTAATATCCACACACAATTAATATGTAATTAAAACACACTTAATCATAAATATAAAAATAGTAAATTACAAAAAAGGGCAGCAGGAAAAGTAAGGGAGTAAATTCATCGAGGGGTTTTTAGTCACCCGAAAAGTGAGAAAAGACCAAAAAAAGCCAAAAGGAGCCACCACA
Organism: Corchorus olitorius; assembly: GCA_001974825.2. NCBI lineage: Eukaryota > Viridiplantae > Streptophyta > Magnoliopsida > Malvales > Malvaceae > Corchorus > Corchorus olitorius. Next base: position 12,041 of record AWUE01022538.1, on the reverse strand, counting down.
TTAATCCTCAATTTGGCCTTTAAGTAATTTCCATAGCCACTAAAAATAATATATAGTATATATTAGAGATAGCTTGTAATCAATAATTAAAAAAAAAAGTAACATGCCAGGATCTTTAGGCTTAAAGAAGCAGATTAATTATATATATCCATATCGTACGTAGAGGTGCTTATGGGTTGGGACGGGTCGGGTCTGGGCCGGACTTTGCTTAATAATTGTACAATATATGTTTGTCCAAGCTCGGGCGGCTCGAAGAATGGGCCTCAATTTTTGTTCAAGACCCGCCCATATTTTTAAACACATGTCCAAGGCCCGCACAAACCCGCCCATATTTATTTTTTAAAATAAAATAATAATTAAATGTTTTAATAAAAAATAAAATTTAAACATTAAAATTTATATATAATCTAATAACAAATTAAATCAAAATAAATTGTGATAAAAAGATTAAATTTTAATAAATTTTACAACTTCTAATTAATGTATACATATAAATTATTCAATTTTATTATGTATAAATATAATTATTTAATTATATTATATTATTTATATATAATACGGGCCGAGCCTTGCCGGGCTCGGGCCTAAAACACCAAAACCAAAGCCCGACCCATTTTTTAATCGGACACTTTTTCTTTGTCCAAGGCCTGACTTTCGGGTCTTAAATTTTTGTCCAAACCCTCTCATTTTTCGGGTGGACCTTCGGGTCTGGACGGGTACCCGGACCCTTGAGCATGTCTAATTGTATGCTATGAAAAATGAACTTTTACGGCTATATATGATACAAGCTGCTGCGTTTTACTATAATAATTAGTTAATTTTCTTTAAGTTATTTTGTTTCAGTTATTTCCTTTTGTACAACTCTTGTTAGTGGCATGATTCTAGGCAATCACTCTAGGTAGTTATCCTTGAACACATCTCTTTATATACCCACGTTGTAAACCAGTTTGTAACAAGAAGTAATATTTTCTCATCTAAAATTTCTATTCTCTTCTTTCTTTGCTATATCCATCTATTTCTCCCTTTTTCTTTCTTTTAAAATTCCCTTCATTCCTAACATTGGTGCTTTCATTGGACTTACTCCCTCCATGGATGAGTCTAATGGAACCCTTTTGGTTAAGGTTTCTCATGTCCTATATCCTATCACCAGTGAAGTGCTAAACCAGATTTTCTCTCCTTATGGAGTGGTGGAAAAGATTTCTATACTTCCAGATGCCATTGATTTTCAAGCCCTCATCCAATTTAAACAATACCACATCGCTATAATGGCTAGGACTTCTCTTCACGGTCGTCCCATTTATGACGGCTGTTGTTGGCTTGATATCAAGCTTTCACATCCTCCTATCGTTGCCCCATCAACCAAGGAAACATTTGATCGAATCTTTGATCGGATACAACTAGCTATTAAGGAGTTTGCTGAAGCTTATGCCACCGGCCTAGAAGAAGGATCTGAAGAAGATGAGCCGATCGAGAGTGAAGAAGTTTCGATCGATCAAGGCAAAGGGGAAATTGACGTTGAACCCAAGTTGAAGAATGGCAAAGGCAACGTTGTATCTGGTGCTGAACAACTTGCAGAAAAACGGGTTCTTGAAGCACTATTCGAAAGCTTTCCCAATTGCTTAGAGTCCAAAAATTGCAAGGATTTAGTACTGGAAGCTTTACTGCAAGCCACGATGGAACTTCCTTTGGAGGTTTTCATTGGATTTCGGCCAGGGGAATTGGGGAATTGGTTTTGGTCAAAGAACTTACCCATAGTTGTGCTCTCCACCTATCTTACCTTCAACCTTGAGGGCAAGGTTGCTATAGAAGAGGGGAGTAATGATACAAGCTGCTGCGTTTTACTATAATAATTAGTTAATTTTCTTTAAGTTATTTTGTTTCAGTTATTTTCTTTTGCACAACTCTTGTTAGTGGCATGATTCTAGGCAATCACTCTAGGTAGTTATCCTTGAACACATCTCTTTATATACCCACGTTGTAAACCAGTTTATAACAAGAAGTAATATTTTCTCATCTAAAATTTCTATTCTCTTCTTTCTTTGCTCTGTCCATCTATTTCTCCCTTTTTCTTTCTTTTAAAATTTCCTTCATTTCTAACAATATATTATGTCAAATAGTATAGAACTTAAGTAATACGAAGTTGAGTGCTTTACCTGGCATCTTTAGCGGTTATAAATCGATAGAAATTCATCTGATTAAGAATATTCATGTAGGTATTTTCGTACCACTCTTGATGATTTTTTTTTTACCTCCATGAGCCGTTTCCTAAACAATGATTAACCACAACAAACCATGTATCTGCAATAACAAAGTGAAAATTTGTCATGGTTATAAGAGAGAATATATATTCTTGACATTGTGTATGTTGACTTAATTTAAGTCCACCAATGTTGACAGCCATGGCATAGTCAATTAGTCATGTAGTATTTTCCAGAGTAAGCTCTTAGACTTCATTGGCATGCAAATATTGGATGCCAAGGATAATGAGCAAATTTCTCTTAATTTAAACAAGAGCTCCAACCACGTTTTAGTAGGAACAGATTTCTGAATATAAGCTTTGAGTGAGAGCATGGTTAGCATTTGTAAATAATAATAATATTAAAGAGTTTGAAGGTGGAGATATTAATTTTATAAATTAATTATTCACATAAAGTTTCAGAGTGTATTCAACCAAAAGCTTCATTAACAAAAGCAAAAAACTTATTTTAATATCAATCCCGTAGGTTTTTTTTTTCATTAGATCAAACATTTTTTTCTTACATGATTTCATATGTAGAGTTGTTTGAAGTCGAAACTAGTCAAGAGACAATAATAAAGGCCCAAAGAAAAAGTGTAGCAAAGCAAAGACAGACATGGGCAAAGTATATATTCATGTAGGCTCGGTTGTCGTCAAGCCTAATTTGTAAGGAAAAAAGAACATTCAATTAAAAAATCCACATGGTCGACCTTTTAAGATCTAGTCATAGTACAAGACATATGCTTGGACTATTTCAATGTGAAATGATAGCGGATATAATTTCGATGCAACTATATCAAAGTTAAAGATTTTTTTTTTTTTTTTTTGCCATAACATCAATACATTGAACTCAAAGAAACCTTACAGAAGAAACTCAAAGAACTTTTACAGAGAGATATTGACTCAAAGCCCTTTGAACAAACAAAACAAAATTACAGTGGAGCAGAAACACCATCCTTATCAAAGATATGTAGGAGTTGGGATGGGGGTCGTAGAGCCCAATCAGAGGAGCATATCCCTTTCCTAGTGTTAGTCGCAACCCAGTTGGTTGCCATGTTGGCTTTCCTATTGATCCATTTGAGCTGAACTATATTCATGTTTTCCAGAGAAGCACTGATATCTGAGAATATAGGCAAAATTCTCCAGTCACGAACCATTTCCTTAGGGAAGTTTTGAGCACTCTTCTGGACCATTTTTGAGTCTGTTTCAATGATAATGCTGGAGGGATGGAGTTTCATTGCAAGGGAGACAGCTTCTTTAACTGCAATAGCCTCAACTTCAATGCTAGATAAAATCGAAACAACCTTGGCAATACCTTCCTTTAGAACTCCATGCTCATCCCTGACTACCAAGCCAATAGCTGCATTGCTAGTAGAAGCATCAAAAGCCTCATCACAGTTGATTTTGAAGCCCACAGGTTCAGGTTTCTCCCAAGACACTATACTATTAGATTTCTGGCTCAACTTTGTGACAACTCTCCTAAATTCTTTAGCATTTATAACTTCCCCAGCTGCTCTGTTTGCTGCAAAAATTACCTGATCCACACATAAGCCTTTCCTCTCCAAGCAAGCAGCACATCTTGCCTTCCAAATCTGCCAGCAAAGACAAGCGACTCTAATATGCAAATCCACCCTTAATTCATTTCTTAAGCCTTTCATACACAGAATCCCATAAATCCATCTATCAAAGGAAGTGATTGATGCTCTATCTATCTTGTAACCTAGCCCAGAACCAAACCACACACATTAAACCCATTCGCATTCAAGAAAAAGGTGCTCAACAGACTCTGGATAGCTCAGACAGAGAGGGCAGATAGGGGACTGACAGCACTTCTTTTTCCAAAGGTTGTGGAAGGTAGCTAAAACATTAGAACAAGATCTCCACAAAAAAATTACGAATTTTATTAGGGACAAGAAGACTTTAGATTAGTTTCAAGTATCTCCACTAACCTGGTGAGAGGAAAAGCACTAGAAGAGGCTGAACTGTCAAAACTTCTCAATGCAAAGTAACCTGTTTTAACTGAATAGGTGCCATTTTTGTTGTGAGGCCACACTATTCGATCTCCACTGTTACTCTGACATATAGGAAGTCTTTCAATATTGCTGATAGTTGCAGGTTCCAGCTCATCTCTAATCTCAGTTAAGTTCCACATTCCTGTGTTTTTATCCATGATTTCTGCCACCTTTTTTGGAAATTCTTCTCTAATTGCACCCTCTTCTTGTATAAGAATGTCCTGATCATGGATCCACCTATCGGTCCAAATATTGACGCGTTTTCCATTGATTACTTGCCACCTCACACGTTTTTGTAGAAGCTTCCTCCCTTCAAGGATACTGTCCCATGACCAAGATGCTTGAGATCCTTTCCTTGCTTCCATAAAATCACAATCATTAAAGTAAATGGCTTTAAGGATACAAACCCAAAGTGCATCAGGTTGATTAAGAATTCTCCACCCTTGTTTAGCCAGAAGTGCCCTATTAAAGTCCTCTAGATCTCGAAATCCAATCAACCACTTGCTTTACCATTTTTGAGTTTGCTCCAACTTAGCTAATGAATTTTCCTTGATTCATCTCCATGACCCCACCAGAACTTAGCCGTATCAGCATTTGTTTCAGTGCATAATTTCTTTGGCAGTTTAAAACAAGACATCACATATGTAGGCAAAACACTAGCAATAGATTTAATGAGAACCTCCTTACCACCATGGGACAATAAGCTAGGTCTCCATCCCTGCAATTTGTCACTGATTCTCTCCTGTATGAACTTCATAGCTTGTAACTTGGTTTTACCCCAAAAGTTAGGTATTCCAAGGTAAGTTCCTGGGTTCTCTGCTTTGGGGATCTGTAAGATGCTCACAATCTGGTCTCTTACCTCAGCTGGGGTATTGTGGCTGAAGACAATACTGGATTTTTGCAGATTCACCATTTGCCCAGCAGCCTCATAGTAGGCATTGAGGACCTAGGCCATTCCTTCACAATTCTCTACAGTAACTGCAAGGAAAAAAGTGAATCGTCTGCAAAGAGCAGGTGAGTCACAGTAGGACAATTACAATTAAGACTAATGCCTTTGAGGACACCGACTGACACAGCTGAGTGGACCATTCTAGACAAGACATCAACCACAAATTAGGGTCCCCTTGCCTAAGACCACGACTAGGGAAAATACTACCAGAAGGCTTACGATTGAACACAAGTGTATAAGAGACTATAGAAAGAAACGCCATAATCCAACTAGTCCATTTTTTTGCAAAAGCCAAATTTCTCCAAAGTAGCCTCCAAAAAACTCCATTCAACTCTGTTGTACGCTTTATTCATATCCAACTTAATGCCCATATCATACTTCTTCCCCTTCTTCTTCAACTTTAAGTAATGGAAAGCTTTAGAGGCAATGAGTATGTTGTCTTGAATTTGCCTTTCCCCCACAAAAGCACCTTGTTCAGGTGATATGATAAAGTCCATAATAGGTTTTAGTCTATTGGAAAGAACTTTAGAGATAATTTTGTAGGCAAAATTGCAGAGGCTAATTGGTCTGAATTGGGTGACAAATTTAGGGTTTTTGGTTTTGGGAATAAGGACTATATTGGTGTTATTGATGTCACTATGCATGTGGCTAGAGGTAAAGAAATCTTTAACATCACATACAGCATCTTTGACAATTTCTTAATACTTCTAGTAGAAAATACCATTATATCCATCGGGCCTAGGGGCTTTAGTATTGCCAAGTTGGAAAGTAGCCTCCCGAATCTCCTCATCTGAAATCTCCCTAGTGAGATCATCATTCATCTGATCACTAATTAACTTGGGGGCGTGCAATAGAACCTTGTCCCAATTACTGCAGCCATTAGAAGTGAACAATTCAGTAAAGAAATGCTTAAATTCCTTTACTATTTTTTCCTCCTCTTCAATCCAATCTCCATTTTCTACTTTGAGATTCAAGACTTTGTTGATCTGCCTTCTTTGGAGGGTGGTCTGATGAAAACATTTTGTGTTGGCATACCCTTCATTAATCCATTTGATTCTGGATCTCTAATACCAATATTGTTCCCCCCTTGTCCACATTTCATGCAGCTGAGTAACCATAGCAGATACTTTCCTCTGGCCTTCAAAAGTATTATCCTTATCTTGTATTGCAGCAATATTTCTCATAATACTCTCAATGGCTTCTTTATTATTTGGAAAGGCTTTTCTACTACATTTAAGTAAGGCTCTCCTACAGGTATGTTGTTTCTGAATAAGGATATAGTCTTTTGCTCCCTGAAAATCATTAGACCAGCCTTCCCTCATCACTTGCTCACAATCTTCGCTTTCTGTCCACATGATTTCAAATTTGAAAGATTTTCGGCCTATTTTGTCACTATAGCAGGTGCCCACAAAAACAGGGGAATGGTCAGAACCAATGATTGGTTTGTTGAACACACGGGTTTTGGGGTAAGTTTCAATCCAAACAGTGTTAACAAGGACTTTGTCTAGCCTTTCTTTAATGATAACTTCTTCCCTCTTTCCTATCCAAGTAAATTTTTGGCCTTGGAAAGGAAGATCAACCAGTTGGCAGCCATCTGTTATATCTCTGAAGTTCCTAATTTTCCAGTATTCTTTTACGTTGCCACCTTCTTTCTCGTGATAGTACAAAATGTCGTTGAAATCTCCAATGCACATCCAAGGAATGTTCTAATCCTCCATTCTTCATTGAACCAACTGTCAAAACCTAAACCTTTCATCAGACTCAGGTGGACCATACACCCAGAAGATTCTACACATAGTACCATCCTTAGTATCAGTAACCATAGAGTCTATCAAATTCTTACAACTCTTAATAACTCTCACATTGAGAGCATCACTCCACCATAACTTCAGTCCACCACTAAGGCCATCTGGATCTACATAAAACTCATTATTAAACTTCTATTTTCTTTTCAACCCTTGCATAAACCTTCTTTTGTTCTTGGATTCCATAATATAGAAGAGCTAAGGGTCATTTTTTCTCCTGAGCTCCTTAAGAGCTTGAACTGTCAAGGCTAGCCCAGCACCTTGACAGTTCCAAGAAATGATTCTCATATAGCTTTAGTGGCTGTTGTAGGATAGCCACCTGAACCTTCAGGGAATGTCACAGGGCACTGAGATGCCATAAGGTATGCTACATCTGCAGAGACAGGAACCTCTTTGAGTCTACCACACCTTTTCCTTCTGCCAACAAAAACTCTCTTAGCCCTTTCGGTGACAACATCTTCTGAGCGTTGCACACCTTCCATCAACTCAGTAGTATTACTTTCTTCAGAGATAATTTTCAACGATGCTCCTTCCAGACGTTCAATCCATACTCTCTTACTTGAAGATTCGCTTTGGCCAAAAACATCTTCAAAATTCCTCTTAATATTCATGCTCTTAAAGTAGCTGACAAGTCCCACTTCTACATGGTAGAGAACTGCACCACCAAGATCAGGGTTCTCCCCAAAACTATTAGACCCACAGAGATCATCTTTCAGGGATATGGGATTCACCACATTATCTTCCTGTATTATAGATGAATCACTAAGAGAGGTAGCACCCTTCGCAAGAGCTAGATCATTCAGTTCTACTTCTTCAAATTCACAGTTCTCCTTATGGCCCTTACTACCGGAAAGGTTCTTCTCACCAGCTAAATTCATATTAATTAATTCTAATTCTTCCGGAACAGACTTCTCCTTAGACTCTCCTTACTAACTTGAGTCATATAAATTAGCTATATTTCATTAGGATCACTATTTTCCTTATAGGCATAGCAACTAGATTTTTTGGTGGGAGGTTTAGATGCAGCTTTACGGGGTTTTCTTGGAAGAGAAAGGGTTCTGGTTGAAGTGAAAGTAGTAGTGGTGTTGGAAGTTTAGGGCTGGAGTGGGAGGTTAGAAGGATCAATTTCAGGGAATAAGATATTCTGGGTTTTAGGTGATGGAAATTCAGTAAGATATGGTCGATTAGGGCTAAGGGGGTAGTATTATGGGTTGGGGACTTAAATGGGCTAAAATATTGATCTGGGTTAGATTTGTTGGGCTTCATAGAGACAATATTATACTCAAAACTATTTACTGAGGCAAACTTGTGAAAAATAAGAGTTGACTCGGGCACACACCTTTGTAGAGCAACTTCCTTTGGACGTGAAATGTACATACTGGTTCCAAAGGATTCCACTGACATACCCGAATAATCAGCACACGAGCTCGGCATTTTCTCATTTAAGGACTGCAAGTTTTCCACATGTTCCTCAAATACTGGCCTCTCCACATCACTAACAGAGAATCCGTTACCCAAATTCTTGCACCTATTTTTTTTCCCAAGATTGTTGCTGACTAGGCTCACACGCCCAAACTCCTGATTTGTAGGCTCTGCCAACAGGCTTTTGCCACGCGCCTGACCTCCACATTCCTTATCCCTATCACGCGCTGGACTTGTTGGGCTTCCTGGAAAGTCACGCGCTACCAGCTAAGCAACTTTGGGCAGAGCTCCCTCTGCACGCGCCTCCACTTTACCAGAATCACTAGCATTTCCGGAAGAACTAGATCGGAAAATCTGAGTCAGCGTACCATTTTCTATCTCATCTCCGAGTACTGGAAAACAGAAAGTACCCTTCTCTTCAATATTAACAACCCTTTCCTCCATCGGATTTCTGGCCGGAGCAGCTCGTAACCAGGGGCCAAAAACTCTCACTAGTAACAGACACATCAGGACCGCTGCAACTTTTCTCACCATGCCCAAGTTTTCCACACACAAAGAAAAAATCCCCAAGTTTTTCATACTTCAGCTTCACCCACAACTTATCTTTCCCCCGACGCGAAGCCTAGAAGCCAGGAACAAGCAGTTTATTGATATCAAACTCTATTCGGATTCTCATATAGCACCTACCAATCCCCTGAACCCATTCCGGCTTTTCAAGTTTAATGACTCTTCCAATAAAGTCTCCAATCTTCTTCAGAATACACATAGTTTGCATTTCTTGAGAAGGCCATGGATCTGAGTCCAATACTGAACGCGATCAAAGGTAATCTCTGAAATTGCCTTCTCAACATCCCAATGCTTCAAGATTAAGCAATAACCTATCACATTCCAGGGGCTTTCCACCATTGCTTGGTACATAAGATCCTCCGATTGAAAGGCAAAACTGTAGATCTACAAACCCAGTTCAATAACCACAGGGCGAGATTTATAACCCCACATACTCCGTAAGACCCCCATGGCACATTTTTAATTGATCGGTTTATCCGAGAGGATTTTTTCGATCAAGAGGTATTTAGTTGCCTCTTTAGCAACCAAACTTTGCGATTCTAGACAGATCTCCATAGCTACCAAACACCAACGCAAAAGAAAAAAACAGACACCACTAGAAATGGCAAGACGTTCTACTATCCTGTGACCCGACGCCTTCAATCCTAGCCTAGAGCTCCAAGAGGCCAAGAAAGCAGACACCAAAACCTAAGACTCTCTACACCTAAGGTCCACTACCTATCCTAAGGAGGAAGAAGACACACACAGAGGAGAAACAAAGAAGAAACAGAGACACAAAAAGAAAAGAGAACGAGACGGCGCATAAAAGAAGAAAAGAAGAAAAGAAAAACAGACTCAGAAAAGAAAGAAAACAAAAACACGCTAGAGAAAATGAAAGGACGCAAGAGAAGACTCAGAGAGAACTCTCAAAGAGGAGAAAGAAAACGCTCTCATGATGAGAGAGATTAACTCAATAAAAAAATTTTTTGATTCAGTCTATCAAAGTTAAAGATTAAATTGAGCTATTGAAAGCTAATTTCGTGAAGAATCCATGATTAAAAATTTGGGTTAGTGCTTCAAAGTATCAACTTTTGGGAGAAATATTCTCTAGAAATGTTTCACAATCTTCCTAATTTGCAGTACAGAGGTTGCTCATTTATAACAAATTAATGAATTAAAACAATTTTTATTTAATTTGGAAGCATTCCAGGCTGAAAATAAGAAGAATTCCTTTTCAAAAATCTAAGTGGTACTAGCCATTAGCCAAGGATTATGCCAATCGGTGAGTGCCAATTATAAATGCTTTGTATATATACTTATGTAATTTAGTAAATAAAAATCCCAATCCAACTTAATAATACTGATGTGATAATGACGACATATGATGAACATAATAAGAGATAATCCTAACAATATATGGTTAGGATTGCTATAGTAACCAAACCAACACCACCAGTATGTCTGAAGCAAAATTAATACTCCGAACAGCAACCCATTATAAAAAGGAAGTAGTTACCTAATCGAATAGATTTTTTTTTGGTCGAAGAATAGATTCATCATTAAAATTGAGTTTCTAGAATAAAGAAAGTGACGAAAGCATTGAAATTTTATTTTAGATTAAAAAAAAACTTAGCTTTTGCCCGAGTTCCAAACATGTCAAGATCCAAATCGGTGGGAGTACTTTACCCTATGCAATCACTCCTCCCCAGCGGAATCGCCAAATATTGAAGTGGTTTTTCGGGTATGCGATGAGGCAGTGTTGCAAACGAGTAAAGGATGATGCTGGAGGCGGCGGACAGGAAGACCGAAGCAGATTTGAGATTGAGTGTACGGTAGTAGGTGGTTTTTTCTTTCTGGACTCTGGAAATTTCTCATATGTTTTCTTTTCTTTCATGGATAGCGGTTTTTCTCCTCCCTTTTTGGGTCCTGAAGAGTACTATTTATTTTGGACATTTCTTAGACCCATGAAAGAATTAGTCAAACACCATTTTAACCTTTTGGTTAAAAGATAAATTAAATATTAATTAATTAGGGTAGAAAAGGTGGCTAAAAGTTGGAATACACTCATTTCTCAGGAAAAGGTTAAGAGTGGGCCTCTTAACTATCTCCATATCTGAGCCACCATGCCAACTCTCTAGCATATCCCAAGATGAGACTGACCCAAGACCCTACCACACATCCTGGGTCAACCCCACTATTGTACATGTGGTCGTATATATCAATGACCAAAAACCAGTATCTACATTTTACCCCCTGCATGAGAATTTATTAGTATAAGAAGTTCTCATGCATATACTGATAATAAAACACAAGTATGATAAGAATTAAAGTATATCAAGCATTATGTATGATATGTACTTTACATATCATGCTAAGCGATAATATAAGTAATGATATAATGTGTAAGCATATGACATGCATTAAGCATTTCTGACACTGCATAGGACTTGAAAGTAGTTTTTTTTTTTTTCAATCTGTATTGCTGTTTTGCCCCCTGTATGGTAACTCTTTTGATGCGTAAATAAAAAAAAAATCCATGCATAAGTAAATATTGTGCAATTAATTATGAATAAAATTTATGCAACAATGACCACTACAATAATAAGGTATATATAAGAAGGCCTGTATCAACACATACACTACTAGAAAATATTAATATAGCGGCGTTTTTTTTTACATATTGCGGCGTTTTGCTATTTCAAATAGCGGCGTTTTTTACTACGCCGCCAGAGGTGCCGTCATATAGCGGCGTTTAAACGCCATCATTTAGAGGCGTTTAAACGCCGCTATACATTTTTTCTTCAAAAATACCAAGTTTTTTAAATTGTATATAGCGGCGCTTAGACGCCGCTATATTTAAGGGTTTTTTTTTTAAAATTATCTCAAATTATATATAGGGGCGTTTAAACGCCGCTATATTTAAGGATTTTTTTAAAAAAAAATATATCTCAAATTATAAATAGTGGCGTTTTGATGTTGTAAACGCCACTATTTAGTGGCGTTTTGATTTTGTAAACGCCACTAAATAGTGGCGTTTTGATTAATAAACGCCGCTATTGTGGCTATTTTAA